>JAJAGP010005971.1:0-26856 GCA_025084515.1 Ancistrus triradiatus | reverse complement strand
GGAGCTGCCAGGCAAGAGACGGAGAGGAAGACCAAAGAGGAGTTATTTGGGTGTGGTGATTGAAGATATGCAGGGAGTTGGGGTGAGAGTAGAGGACGTGGAGGACAGGGTGAGGTGGAAACATTTAACTCGCTGTGGTGACCCCTGATAAAGGGAGAAGCCGAAAGAAGAAGAAGAAGAAGAAGTGCACAATCTGTCTGACTGTGGATCGGTGGAGTCCATACTCTTTAGAGATGGTTTTGTAACCTTTTCCTGCCTGATGAGCATCAACAACTCTTTTTCTGAGATCCTCAGAAATCTCCTTTGTTCGTGCCGTGATACACTTCCACAAACGTATGACAAATTAAATGCTAATCCTAGAGGTTCACATACTTTTGTCACTCACTAGTATGTAATATTGGATCATTTTCATCAATAAATAAATGACCAAGTATAATATATTTGTCGCATTTGTTTAACTGGGTTCTCTTTGTCTACTTATAGGTTTGTGTGAAAATCTGATGATGTTTTAGGTCATATTTATGCAGAAATACAGAAAATTCTAAGGGGTTCACAAACAGCACCACTGTATTTCATTTTGTCAAGTTCTTTTAACTGTGTTATAACTATGAAGTTGACATAGAGACCAATCAGCCATCATCATTCATCAACATGGTGAAGATTACAGAATGCATACATTAAATGTGATAAATGTGCGCTAACCTTCATAAATCATGCAATGACTATTAAAATAGCTCTGTGTCTGAAAATCTTCATATCCACTATTAGAGCAATAATTTGAAAGTAAGCTAGAAACAATGGAAGTTATAATAGATCTGTTGTAACAGGAACACACATATATTTTACAGCAAAACAGTGAGCAGGATAGATCATAGCTGGACCAAAAAAAGCAAATCCACAAGACAGGATAATGAGGAATCTGAACAGTTTCTGTATTGAGAACTGTCTCAGTTTCCTTGTACTATATTCTCCAAACTCATCAAGCTTTATAGAAGAAATGTGGTTATGTTACTCTGAGGGACAGCTACAGCCTCTCACATATATTTGTATTCTTCACCTACCTTGTGCCCACAACACAGATACCGTTTAAAAAGTATCTTTACTAGTAGAATCCTCAAGGAACAGCCTGATTTATTTTGAAGTACAACTACAGCTATGTCAGATGGGGGCCAGTTGTTGTGCTGTGTGATCTGGAAGTGACTGTTTTTTTGTTTTTTTTTGTACCTGAGCAAGTTTAGAGTGGCTACTCTAAAGTAGAATTAAACCAGGCATTTTACTAATTACATTATCATACAATAAGATTTTCATTTTGATGTTGAGGCATATAATGTATAAATACAGCTGGGAAATGTAGATGTATTTTAATTTTCAGAGTGTAATGTGACAAAAGGTAAGAATTTTGACAAGGAATGATGAATTTGTAAAAGGGCATGTAAATATGACTAAAAAAAAAGCGGTTAAGGTTCTGGACCCTGGACCAGAAGGTCCAGGGTTCAAATTCCACATCTGCCTGTTGGGTCCTTGAGCAAGACCCTTAACCCACAATGGCTTGGATTGTAAGATTGTATCAATTGTAAGTCGCTCTGGATAAGGGCTTCTGCTAAATGCTGTAAATGTAAATAATATTGCATCATCTTATATAATACCCAATCACTCTTCATAATGTTGGATGGCTGGCATGGTGCCATAAGTGGTTCACAACTCCAGCTGGAGATGATAAGGATGCTGGAAGGTATCATTGGAACCACTCTCCCATCTATTGTGGACTTTACCCAAGAAACGCCACCTCTTAAGAACCACCACCATTATGAAGGACTCCACCCACCCCTCTCACAGCCTGTTTTTAAATACTTTGATGTTAGATTCCATAGGCTTCCTCTTTACTTATTCTTAAATTACTATAATTGTATTCTATATTTATTTTTGCAATGTAATTTCATTCTTCTGTGTGCTCTTTATAACTGTAGAGTTGAATGACAATAAAGAAATCTTGAATCTAAACCAAACCAAACCAAACAAAGGCACAATGCAGGCCATGCACTTGAACATGTGTCATGACCACAATGTTTCCGCATTATGTTTTCCTGCATGCATCACTCTCACCATGTCTTCCATGTCATGCACGACGCCACTGCTTATGCACACCAGTTGTTTGTTTTGTTATAATCTTCACAGCTATTTCACCTGCATGCTTCTGTTTGCTTAGTTGCAAAGCATCTTTGTTGCCGCTCTGATGCGTACTTAGATTCTAAGCATTCAGACTGCTTTAAACCCTTCCTGTCCACGTACCCCACTCTGTTTCCAGACTCTATATTGTATCATATTTCTTGGATCCCTGCTCCTGCACCCTGGATTTATATTCAGGTTTCTGTTTTGGATTTTCTTGTCTGGTTGAGTGTTAAGTTTGCTTATGAACTTGGGGCTGACTAATTTTTTGGCCCAGCTTCGTTCCCTGAGTTCAGTTTCTCTGTTTTTGACACTACTGTGTTGGTTATTAGACTCTGGACTGGTGTTTCCGTTTTCCCTGCCATTTGCACATGTTTATTTTTAATAAAGCTACTTGCACTTTGCATACACCTCTCAGTTTCTGCCAGATATGAAAATCGTTTAATTAGGGAAGATTTTGTCATGTGTAGGACTGTGTTGTTACCAATTTGCATATTCACAGGAACTGCACAGGAAGTGCATTCATTATTCTATTTCCAAAATACGCTATCTTGTAGTTAAAATCATATAGAAACAGCTCAGCTTTGTACACTGTACATTGCGTCTCCTAAATGGTCTAAATGTAAATGCATAAGTTGAACCCCATTATATCAATGCACCTTGTTTGGATAGTGAATCTTTGAATAGCATTAATTATGTGAATATTACTTTTTGGATCAGCTATACTTAAGAAGATGTCAACATAAATAATGGCACAGGTGACTTTCTGATTGGCCCTACATGCCGCTGTCTCACAGCACCCAAGTGATTGCATTTATTCTAATACTAACTGCTAGACTATGACAAAGTATTACCTCATAATTAATAATTAAATAAAAGCTTTTGTTTCTCATAGCCATGAGGTAAGTGAAATGTATAGGTACAGATAAGCAGTGCAACCACCAGCTACTACCACAGTGTTTTGCTTAGTGGGTTGGTGGTAGTGTGGTAGTCTAGCGGTTAAGGTACTGGACTATGGACCAAAAGGTCCAGGGTTCAAATCCCACATCTGCCAAGCTGTCACTGCTGGGTCCTTAAGCAAGACCCTTAACCCACAATTGCTTGCATTGTAAGACTGTATCAATTGTAAGTCGCTCTGGATAAGGGCGTCTGCTAAATGCTGTAAATGTATAAATAAATGTATGAATAAAAATACCCAGAACATTATAGGCAGAGTTTGGATTGAAGAAGTTCGAAGTAGTATATGAAGATCAGAGTGAAGGAAATGGCAACAAGTGTTTTGTTAAGAAATAAAAACCTATTGCATGAACTGTATAGTCTTCAGAAATAAATATTTAAGCCAGAGTTGGGCCTGGAGTGAATGATGTGGTCATCATGGTAACCTCACTGTAGTAGAGGAATACAAAGTGATGTACCCACTGTCAAAACATTCAGAGGAAAAACAAACAAATCAAGTCTGGTAGATAGACAGCTGATATTTCAACTCCAAGTATGGCCCATGGATAAGAGGGACTTGGGGATGTGGTATTGTACATTACAGAATTCTATATCTGTAAAAGCTTTTTTCTTTAGTTTAATGCATATTAAAATGGGCACATTAAACTTTAGCTTATATAATGCTAATGGACAGCTTTCATATGAATCTTCTGATTGGTTCAGCATGTCAGAAACATGGACATGAGTTCATTTGCACAGGTCTCAGGACAGTCCATGTGTGATTTATTACTTGGAGTGTAATTGCTCTGAGGCGGGAACGATGACTCGTCAGATAGGGAATAGAGGTTAGGCATTATGAACCCCATCGATCAAAAAGATAATGTCGATGTCAGCACTTGCGCATGCACACACACACACACACACAAGCACATGCTGTACGGAAGCATATGTACACACATATTTGAGGTGCGATACAAGAATGCTTCCACACATTTTGGTACTTCATGTTACTGAAAAGCAAATTAACCTTTAGTGGCCTTCAGTTTGCGTGCTCATTTTCTCATTTTATATCATCCACAATTAACATGAGTTTTTATGCTCTGCAAGCAATCCATATACTCATGAATTAAGCAATCAATGTCTAACAACATAATTACCTTTAACGTAATTACTTGCAACAAATAAATTGCAGTTAATCTGCTTGCTCGAAATCTCTGGGTGACATGGTGAACATTGTGTAAAATAATAAAAGATTCTTAATGCAGTACAGGACAAAATAGGATTTACTTTACAATTTATAGAAACAATGTTTCTTTTGAATAATGGTCTCTCACTCACTGGTCTTGTAACCTGAATCGGTCAGGGGAATGCTGTCTTTTATAGTGTGTCTTGTGGTGGAGCCCATCCCTCTACAGGCCCGACCATAATCTCATACATACTTATACTGTGCCATGGAATGTGATAGGAAACCAGAGTACCCAGAGTAAACCCATACAGACACGGGGAGGACACGGTCAGGATAGAACCAGAGATCTCTGGAGCTGCGAGATTTAACCACTTGCGCCACCGTGTCTCTAGAATAATCTATAATAAGTCATTTATAATCTACTACTCAATGACATGGTTGCATCCTTGATTCTGATTGGTTAGAACATTTTCACAGCTCTGACATGAATGACTGTCTATAGTGTAAATCACAGCTATGTGATCAAATAACGATTTGTGGATTTTAATGTATATATATTACAAAAAAAAAAAACATTTGCAGGGAACTTATGTACCTAGAACAATATTTCTAAAGATTTGAATACTGTTATGACCATGGCGTTTCTATATTGCATGTCCCTGCACACATTACTCCCATGTCACACAATCTGTCACTGTTTCCTGAGTTACTGATAATGCACAACAGACTTGCATTTTTTTGTGTTTATCGGTTATTTTAACGCTCTCTTTCACTATTTCTTTGTGAAGTATCTTCGTTGATGCATGGTTGCACTGCTTGTATATTGGGGGTTTATTGATCCAGGTTCCATTTACTTATCCTTCCATCTTACCAAACCCTGTTTTTCTAACGATGTTACTGAGCACAGATTCTTTTTTCTGTTTCACTACTGTGTCATCTCAGCCCTGTATGGACTCTGCTTTGTTTGTGGAATACTCTTCCTGGTAGGACTGTTTATTTTGTTTTTGACTTTTTGGTCTGGAATCTTACTTTGACTGTAGCCTGCTTTGTTCCCTGGACTCTGTTTTGTGGCTTTACAGTTTTCATCCTTTGTCTCACCCAGTTGCTCTGGTTGTTTTTACTCTGGACTGTTTTTTTTGTTTACTTTACTGCTCTGTTGTTTCAATAAAGCTGCAAGGCATGGCTTTCTGCTTTCGCCTCCCACTATCTGTCCAGACATGACAAATACTTTAATTTTAAAACATATATATAAAAAAATATATATGGCATGAACAAATTTTGGCATCTTTTCAAATAATTCCCTGGCATTTTATAAGCCCTGGTCTGTTTACTACCGCAGACCCAGCCCCATAGACCTGGAGGAATTCTGTAACTCGAAAGATGGCAGCTCCTGGCAAGGCAAACCAACAAAGACAGACAACAAAACACAGGGCATGACCTGGGACTATAGTCAAACCCGGTTGGACCATCACAACAAGGATCCGGGTAAAACCCAGCAGAAAGGACTCACAACATCACCAGAGGCAGGATACAACTTAGGTAACTAATGCTCTACCAACTGAGCCATTTGGGTTCATGTACCCCCATTGGTGAGGTGATGACTGTCAGAAACAGAATCCGATTTTAGTCACCAGGTATGTTGCTCATACAGGGAAACTGTTTAACAGAAACTCACAATAGAAAATGAACTACATAGATGCACAATATTAACCAAGGCGCAGTACATTTGCAAAAGTCGAATAAGGAACATTTAGTTAATCCAGGGCGCAGTATACCAGAGGAAGTAGAACTAGCATAAACACAAAATACAACTTAGGTAGTATTATTGTTCATGATTGTGATGGCCTGGGGAAAAATAAAAACTTTTCTGTTGTCTGTTCGTACTCTAAAATGCTCCAGAAGCTCGTGTGGAAGGCCAAACTTCCTTAACTGTCACAGGAAATACCTCTTCTGGGTTCTTCTAAGCAACCCTTGAAGTTTCTTTCCCATCTCAGGTCTTCAGTAATAGTGCACCCCAAGAACTTGAAGTTTTATTGCTCATCACAGTTGATCTCTGAGATTACACATGAGTTGCAAATGCCTCAAATGTGACTCAACATGATAAAGGCAGCGATTTATGGATGCCACCATGACATGAACATGTACAACTGTAGCTTAATGTCACACCCCGAAAACAATCATAGATAATAAAATGTAGGAATTTTCTGAATCACTCTAAAAAATGTTGTTAGTGTCTAGTGACATATTTCACCCTGAACCTAACAGATCATTCACTGCTGCTTGTGGGTAGCCCTGTAAGTACAGTGGCGCTTGAAAGTTTGTGAACCCTTTAGAATTTTCTATATTTCTGCATGAATATGACCTAAAACATCATCAGATTTTCACACAAGTCCTAAAAGTAGATAAAGAGAACCCAGTTAAACAAGACAAAAATATTATGCTTAGTATTTATTTATTGTCGAAAAGAATCAAATATTACATATTAGTGAGTGACAATAGTATGTGAACCTCTAGGATTAGCAGTTAATTTGAGTCGGGTGTTTTCAATCAATAGGATGACAATCAGGTGTGAGTGGGCACTTGTTTTCTTTAAAGAACAGTGATCTATCAAAGTCTGCTCTTCACAACACGTGTTTGTGGAAGTGTATCATGGCACAAACACAGGAGATTTCTGAGGACCTCAGAAAAAGAGTTGTTGATGTTACAAAACCATCTCAAAAGAGTTTGGACTCCACCAATCCACAGTCAGACAGATTGTGTACAAAATGGAAGGAATTCAAGGACAATGTTTACCCTCCCCAGGAGTGGTCGACCAACAAAGATCACTCCAAGAGCAAGGAGTGTAATACGTTGGCGAGGTCACCAAAGGACCCCAGGGTAATTTTAAGCAACTGAAGGGCCCTCTCTCACATTGGTAATGTTAATGTTATGAGTCCACCATCAGTCTTCTGGCTTCTTACTCCTTCTACACTTCTTTCTCCTAATCCCTTTATCTGCCCGCGCATTTCGCCCTCCCTTGCTGTGCTTCCGCCTCCTGACCCCCTATTTTCTCCTACCCACTCTCACCTTTTTTGCTCCTTCTTTCTATATTCTTTCTCCCTCTCCTTCTTCCTTCTTGTAATTCGACCACATATTTTCTTCGTTGCGCATTCTCCCGCCTGCTACGTCTCCAATCTCCACCACCCCCTCACTCCTTCCTCCCGATCACACTCACTTTCCTTCCCCTTCTGTCGCCCCCTTTCTTCCCGCATTCTTCATTCTACTCGTCACCCTCTCTTCTTTCCTCCCGTTTATTTTCTCTTCTTCCCAATTTTCCGCTTTGTTGCTTCCGTCTCACATTTCGTTTTTTATCTCCCCGTCCTCACCTCTCCTCCTCAATTTGCCTTCCGTCTCTTAATTCGTTCTCCTACCCTCTTTATCCTTCTTCTCTTACCGCTTCTTTCCTATTTTTCCCTCCCCTTTTTATTCCATCCTCCCTCACCCGTTGCCTGTTTTTCCGATTCACCCACATCCTTTTCTGTCTCGCTTCCATTCTCCCTCTCCTGACACAATCGTCTTACTCCGCCTCACTTTATTCTTAAGAACACTGAACAACAATGGTTGGTGGCATAGCAGGGTTGCAGGAAGAAAGCCACTGCTCTCCAAAAGACATTGCTGCTCGTCTGCAGTTGCTAAAGCCATCCAGTCAATGGGAGGAAAACCCACCCAAAAACATCCCAGAGTTGAAGCTGTTCTGATGGAGGAATGGGCTAAAATTCCTCCAAGCCGGTGTGGCAGGACTGATCAACAGTTACAGGAAATGTTTAGTTGCAAGTTATTGCTGCAAAAGGGGGTCACACCAGGTACTGAAAGCAAAGGCTCCCATACTTTTGCCACTCCACTAATATGCAAATATTGGATATTTTTCCTCAATAAATAAATGAGCAAGTATAATATTTTTGTCTCATTTGTTTAACTGGGTACTCTTTTTCTACTTTTAGGACTTGTGTGAAAATCCGATGATGTTTTAGGACATATTCATGCAGAAATATAGAAAATTCACAAAGGGTTCACAAACTTTCAAGCACCACTGTAAGTCATTCTCTATGATCCAAACAAACAGACCCAAGGTCATGTCCAACTACATGGTCATTGTCTACAGGCAAGTTAAACTGGTTGATGACACAACACAGCTGGGGAAATAATTCCTCTCACAAAGCTAAAATACATCAGTGGAATGTAACTAAAAAGCTTCTGGGTTCTCTTTATCACCTTTTAGGACTTGTGTGAAAATCTGATGATGTTTTAGGTCATATTTATACAGAAATACAGAAAATTGTAAAGGGTTCACAAACTTTCAAGCACCACTGTATTCTAGGATACCATAACATGAAGAGTGCACATCTTTGCCAACTTGTGTTATAGAACAATGTGTTGTTGGGATTATAACAGATGAATGTTACTGGAGCAGATATTAATACCTAAAAAACCTCCTTTCCCTCAAATATTAAGGCTTGGTACCTTCAAAGGACATTAATGTAATCATATGCCAAGTCCATAATTTTATGGTGACTGTATGATAGTGTAATTTTTCATAAATTGTAGCAGGAATGTAGTAAATATGTCATGTTTATTGTTCAATGCTTTGTTAAATAATGCCCAGAACTTTGAAGAAAGTTTCATGAGAGAGTGCCATACAATTCTCTCATGATATGGACCTTTACTAAATAAGCCTTTAGTTGCTCCCAGGGAACAGTTCCTGAGATGGTGAGAATTGAAACTGCATCCTGTAAAAAGAGAGGTCTGGAGATGTGCACACCTCATCACACAACAGAATAAAACCGTAATATGTGAGTTGTGCATTGGGAGTACATCCACCAGGAACTCTGCTCATCAACTTCAGGAGTCACTTTTCGAGTCCTTTTTGGTTAATCTCATGTTGCAAATCATGTCTTCCCAGTCTCACATTCATCTCTGTCTTTATATCAGAATGCCAATGCAACCGTCAGTGTGAATCTCCAGCGAATCTCTGTGCACAAACCGAATCAGAAGTTTTCTCTCACATTCTCAGGATGAAGGAGACTCAAATAAATCCACGGACTGACCACATGACAAAACTAGTGTTATTCCAGCTAGGAACATTGCACAACAGGTCATACAGTGGTGCTTGTCTGTGAACCTTTTAGAATTGTCTATATTTCTGCATAAATATGACCTAAAACATCATCAGATTTTCACATAAGTCTTGAAAGTAGATAAAGAGAACCCAGTTAAACAAATGAGACAAAAATATTATACTTGGTCATTTATTTATTGAGGAAAATGTTCCAATATTACATATTAGTGAGTGGCAAATGTATGTGAACCTTTAGGATTAGCGGTTAATTTGAAGGTGAAATTAGAGTCAGGTGTTTTCAATCAATGGGATGACAATCAGGTGTGAGTGGGCACCCTGTTTTATTTAAAGAACAGGGATCTATCAAAGTCTGCTCTTCACAACACGTTTGTGGAAGTGTATCATGGCACAAACAAATGAGACCTCAGAGAAAGAGTTATTGATGCTCATTAGGCTGGAAAAGATTATAAAACCATCTCTAAAGAGTTTGGACTCCACCAATCCACAGTGAGACAGATTGTGTACAAATGGAGGAAATGCAAGACCATTGTTACCCTCCAAAGGAGTAGTTGACCAACAAAGATCACTCCAAGAGCAAGGCGGTTAATAGTTGGCGAGGTCACAAAGGACCCCAGGCAAACTTCTAAGCAATTGAAGGCCTCTCTCACATTGGCTAATGTTAATGTTCGTGAGTCCACCATCAGAAGAACACTAAACAACAATGGTGCGCATGGCAGGGTTGCAAGGAGAAAGCCACTGCTCTCCAAAAAGAACATTGCTGCTTATTTGCAGTTTGCTAAAGATCACGTGGACAAGTCAGAAGGCTATTTGAAGAATGTTTTGTGGACGGATAAGACCAAAGTAGAACGTTTTGGTTTAAAAGAAAAGCATTATGTTTGGAGAAAGGAAAACACCGCAATCCAGCATAAGAACCTTATCCCATCTGTGAAACATGGTGGTGGCAGTATCATGATTTGGGCCTGTTTTGCTGCATCTGGGCCAGAACAGCTGGCCATCATTGATGGAACAGTGAATTCTGATTTATATCAGAGTTTTCTAAAAGAAAATGTTAGGAAATCTGTCCATGAACTGAATCTCAAGAGAAGGTGGGTCATGCAGCAAGACAACAAGCCTAACCACACAAGCCGTTCTACCAAAGAATGGTTAAAGAAGAATAAAGTTAATGTTTTGGAATGGCCAAGTCAACGTCCTGACCTTAATCCAATCGAAATGTTGTGGAAGGACCTGAAGCGAGCAGTTAATGTGAGGAAACCCACCAACATGCCAGAGTTTAAGCTCTTCTGTACGGAGGAATGGGCTAAAATTCCTCCAAGCTCTTTATCTACTTTTAGGATTTGGGTGAAAATCGGATGATGTTTTAGGTCATATTTATGCAGAAATATCGAAAATTCAGCATTGTTACTAAGTATTTAATGGGTCTGTTTCAATACCTAGTGAGTGATCTTGCTGCCTACTTCCTATGTACAGCATGTACATAGGAAGTAGTTTATGTTTAAACAGTTGTGTGTCTTTTTCAGTAAGAACAGCTGTTCCCTCAGTCTACCAATATTATACATTAAAGCTACTTGTTAAATGTGCCTTGAGCAAATTTAAATAATTTCCTCATCCTGCCTTGACACAAAAAAAAAATAAAAAGTTTTTAGTCTCATGCTTTGCTGAACATTTTTTTATCAATGCCTAATCTGGAGGAATAAAGTAAAAAAAAGAAAATAAGAAAAGTTAATAAGTTTGTGCTCCTCGGATTTTTTGTGTGCTCCTGTTAATTTCAAATCAGGATCACCAGTGCGCCTACTGTAGATCCCTGGTTGAGGTTCAACGACACATTAAGAAAATTATTAATCAACATACATGATGATTGATTAATATAAAAAATGGGTGCAACCAAAGTGTGTCGCATTGTCTGACCAGTGGTAAAAATGAGTCTAGGGCCCCGAATACTGTATGCATAAACTAAGCTTCTAAGGCAAACACACATACACAGCTAAGCAGAATTTCTTGGAGGTTATCTCCTACTACTTCTCCCTTGTGTCACAGCCGCAACGAGTGCCACAATCATAATTGCTCTCCCTATCTTCCCCTCATCCACTGTTTGTCAGGTACACTTTAAACTCCTTAAACTCCATGGTGACACATTGCCCTGTTGCCTGTCAGTTTTGTCATGCGGAAACAGCTTGTGCAATCAACGACCCCAGTTCTGTAACATCAGCGTCTACAGGAGGAGAGGCACTCTAATCTCTTACAGCAACGCTCACATCCTCTTACACCCTCACACTGCCTCCACTCAGCTTTCATTCAGACTTCATGGTCTCTTCACACACCAAGACACACACACACACACACACACACACACACACACACACACACACACACACAGGGTTGAACATTATGGCACAGATGCATGTGTGTACTTACAGACCAGGATGCATAAACATTTACAAGTGACTGTATACACAGTACAGTTATGATACATTTACTCTATATACTCTATATCCACTCACTTCAGTTCTGATTACTGCACCAACACCATAAACAGTTTGCAGAGGCCTTGAGGAGTGCATAAAATTTTTATGTGAAGATCAGTAATGATTCAAGAGTTACATAGATGGATTGGTCAGGGAGTAGCCAAGGCCATATTAATGGGGTTCAAAAGTATATTAACAAAAAATGTGTGTAATTAGTTCCTTACAGATGGGTGCATGGCTGTCTAATCAGACATTCGGGCTTATGGTGTTTCTTTAAGAAGAGAATCTGTTAGAATTTCTCCTTATTTCACTGGGGTTGGTGTATCATCCATGTACGAGTCCTGAGTGATAAGCTTCAGTCAGTTACCTGATTTGCAAATGTTAATGTGACTAATTATAGCAAAATTGCTGATATTGGATGCTTCATGTGTCAACATAAAACTATCAGTTAAAAAATTGCTGTAATAAACACAAAAATGGTCATATGAATGGACACTCTTCCTGTTTCTAAGGAGTTGCAGGACTTCATTTCCCTACATTTCCCATGGCATCTCCCTCGGACCAATGCAGCATCTATGTCCAGATGAACAGATTCAACTTCAGGGACAAGTGATTATTCTGATTGTATTTTCTGTGTACCAGTGTTACAAACATACAGAAGTGTTGCAGGACTGTGGTGGCCTAGTGGTTAAGGTGCTGGACTATAGACCAGTAGGTCGAGGGTTCAACTTCCACCTCTGCCAAGGTACCACTGTTTGGTCCTTGAGCAAAACCCTTAACCCATGTTTGTAAGATTGCATCAACTGTAAGTCACTCTGGACAAGGGTGTCTGCTAACTAACATAAATGTTGCTTAGCAAAAAAAATCATAATTAGATATATATGGGGAAAATATAACAAATCATTTGACACAACTTTTGCTTTGTGACATTGTGTATTACTGCAATATACAGTGGGGCAAAAAAGTATTAAGTCAGCCACTGATTGTGGCTGTAATTCTGTAAAGTATGTAATTTTCATCATAGGTACAATTCAACTATGAGAGACAAAATGAGAAAAAAAATGCAGGAAATCACATTGTAGGATTTTTAAAGAATTTAATTGTAAATCATGGTGGAAAATAAGTATTTGGTCAATAAATTTGGTTCAACTCAATACTTTGTAACATAACCTTTGCTGTCAATGACAGAGGTCAAACGTTTCCTGTAAGTCTTCACCAGGTTTGCACACACTGTAGCTGGTATTTTGGCCCATTCCTCCATGCAGATCTCCTATAGAGCAGTGATGTTTTGGGGCAACACGGACTTTCAACTCCCTCCACAAATTTTCTATGGGGCTGAGGTCTGGAGACTGGCTAGGCCACTCCAGGACCTTGAAATGCTTTTTACGGAGCCATTCCTTCATTGCCCGAGCGGTATGTTTGGGATCGTTGTCATGCTGGAAGACCCAGCCACGTTCCATCTTCAATTGCTCTCACTGATGGAAGAGGTTGTTGGCTTTAAAATTTCACGATACGAATGGCCCCGTTCGTTCATTCTTCCCTTAACACGGATCAGTCGTCCTGTCCCCTTTGCAGAAAAACAGCCCCAAAGCATGACTTTTTCACCCCCATGCTTCACAGTAGGGTATGGTGCAAAGTCTTAGCATTCTTCTTCTTCCAAAACACAGCAAGTTGAGTTTTTACTAAAAAGTTCTATTTTGATTTCATCGACCACATGATATTCTCCCAATCCTCTTCTGGATCATCCATATGCTCTCTGGCAAACTTCAGACATGTACTGGCTTAAGTAGGGCACTGAGTCCCTCTCGGCGTAGTGTGTTCTAATGGTAGCCTTGTTACTTTGGTCCCAGCTCTCTGCAGGTCATTCATCAGGTCCCTCCGTGTAGTTTCGGGATTTCTGCTCACCATTCTCATGATCATTTTGACCCCATGGGATGAGATCTTGCATGGGGCCCCAGATCGAGGGAGATTATCAATGGACTTGTATGTCTTCCATTTTCTTACAATTGCTCCCACAGTTGATTTATTCACACCAACCTACTTGCCTATTGTAGATTCACTCTTCCTAACCTGGTGCAGGTCTACAATTTTCTTCCTGGTGTCCTTCGACAGCTCTTTGGTCTTGGCCATGGTTGAGTTTGGAGTCTGACTGTTTGAGGCTGTGGACAGGTGTCTTTTATACAGATAATGAAATCAAACAAGTGCCATTAATACAGGTAACTAGTGGAGGACAAAAGAGTTTCTTAAAGAAGAAGTTACAGGTCTGTGAGAGTCAGAAATCTTGCTTGTTTGTGGGTGACCAGATACTTATTTTTCACCATGATTTCCAATTAAATTCTTTAAAAATTCTACAATGTGATTTCCTGCATTTTTTTCTCATTTTGTCTCTCATAGTTGAAGTGTACCTATGATGAAAATTACAGACCTCTCTCAGTAGTAGGAGAACTTGCACAATCAGTAGCTGACTAAATACTTTTTTGCCCCACTGTATGGTGTGATACTCTATGATTAAAAGGTACCATTAGAAGATGGGTAAATTGTGTCATTGAAGAGATACACTTTGACAGCCACAATGCTCAAATAGGCTGTGGCATTTAAGAGATGATTGATTGGTATTTACTGGCACAAAGTGTGTCAAGAAAACATTCCCCTGAGCATTACACAACCTCCACCAACCTGGACTGTTGATGAAAGACGATGAAAGACAGGTTGGGCCCATGGATTCATGCCAAGAGCATCAGAACAGGCTATGTTTTTCAGGTCTTCAACTGTTTTGGTGAGTCTGTGCTCACTGCAGCCTTAACCTTATGTTCTTGGCTTACAGAAGTGGAACCTGATGTGGGTTTCTGCTCTTGTAGCCCATCCTCCTCAAGGTTCAATTTGTTGTGCATTCTGAGACTATTTTCTGCGCATCACAATTATGCAGAGTTGTTATCTCAGTTACCATAGCCTTTCTGTCAGCTTATTGAACCAGTCTGGCCACTCTGGTGACCTTTCTCAATAACAAGGCATTTCCCTGTGCAGAACTGCTGCTTACTTGATGTTTTGCCTTTATTGCACCATTCTGAGTAAACTGTAGAGACGGTTGTGTGTGAACATCCCAGGAGATCAGCAGTTATAGAAAAACTCAAAGCAGCCTGTCTGGCATGTACAGTCATGGTATGGTCAAAATCACTGATTTTATCCCCATTCTGATGCTTGATGTGAACACTAACTGAAGCTCCTGGCCCAAGTGTGCATGATTTTACGGTTCACATGTCAAAGACATATGTTTGGTAAAACTGCTCGCTCCAAATTGCCCCCAGTGTAAGTGTGTCTGACTAGTGTTGACATATTATTGCTCCTGTCATGAATAGTCATTGATGCTGATGTGAAGTTAATAAATAAATAAAGAAAAACATTTTTATTTTTAATGTTTTTAAATTGTGAATAATTACATCTTACAATTACATTTAACTCTTTTTTTTGTCCTTTTGAGTTTGCCTATACTGTACATAAAATCATTAGGAGTGTTTATCAAGCAAGTGTGTTATCTGTTTTGTACTTAGACAAAATACAATATATCAATACACTGGACCAAAGACCAACATAATGAATGCACACTTGCATAATAAAATCAATGTCAACACTTGTGCTTGCGCGTGCATGCACACACACACACACACACACACACACACACACACACACACACACACACTTACACTTGTCTCTCTATCATTTGAGGACCTTCCATTGACATAATGATCACTGTAGCTAACTAATGCTACACCTACACCTAACCCTAACCTTAATCTCAGTAAGCTAAAGCAAATTTTTTTACTCTTTTTTACTCTTTTGATTGATACATACATGGCACACACACACACACACACACACACACACACACACACACAGGGATGCCTTTTTGATGCGAGTTGATTTAACAAATGTCTATGGGGTGTGGGAGGAAATTGAAGTACCAGGAGAAAACCTCCTTAGACACTGGAGAACATACAAACACCACACAGACAGTTGCCAGATTTGTCGGATTTACGTGTCTGTGTGTGTGTGTGCTTATAATACATTATGGGGACAAAATGTGTGCCCTGCGATAGACTGGCACTTTGTCCAGGGGTGTTCCAGCCTTGTGCCCTGTGTTAACAGTTAGGGTGGTATGGAAAGTGAGTGAGTGAATGAGTCTATGTGGTCTATCAACACCACACAAAAACACATTCTAGCAATGACAATTGTTGAGCCCTTGACTGGCAATAATGGCACAGCTTCATCATGCCATCATTGTCGGTTAAACAATTCGTCCTTAATTAATTAAGGACGAATTAGGATGTTTGAGATACTGTATTTGCCTTATTTATTGCATTGTTCATTGTATATATGTGCAGCAAATGTAAAAAGGCAAATTAACTAAGCAAAACCATAAAAATAAACTAAACCAAAATTCTAATGAAACCTAATATATACAAATAGAAATCAACATAAAATCCACACTATAGTACACTTATTACACTGTGTAGCTTCTGTTTAGGTGAACATGCATGTTAATGCACACTGAAACAGATTAGAATGTGATCAAATCAGCCTGGGCACCCCTGGAGAAAGTCACAATGGGGTCACAATGTGATTGAATCCTAGCCATGTGGAAACACAATCCATACATTATGAGAACACATCGGCCAATAGACAGCAACACCAACAGATTATTCCAAAGTATCCCATAAACTGTAAACTCTGATTTGACAAAAATGGATGACAAACATCCCCAGAGCCACCAAGACATAAAATGTGTAATAGCTTTGTGGGGTGACAGCACTGTCTAGGAAAAACTGGACAAGTTCTACAGAAATGGAACAATTGCCAAATACATCTGGAAGCTCGCAACACATTCATCAGCCATGTAATTACAGCCTCTACAATAAATTAATCTCTGGTGACCCTAGACCTGCCATGTTATTAGTTTAGGGAAACCATGACAGCTGGCTGATAGCCACCAGACCCCCCTGTGCACTGAGATTACATCACAAAATGGACAAAAAACATCCTTAATATATACCACATGTAAGTGCAAAACAAAACTGGATTGTTTCTTGATACATCCATATATGAAGTGTGCACGTAGAAATATATACTCACTATCACTACATACCTGACAGATATCTGAAGATGAACTAAATATCTGAACAGATATCTGGATGCCAAAGGAATGTGTCACAACACACAATATCTGGCACCCAGCTGAGTATAGGATTGTGTAGCCACAGACTGGTCAGAATGCCAATGCAAACACCCGTTCACTATCAACAGTGACTACAAAGGGCATAGAAGTGTTTGAACTTGATCTTGCAGTAATAAAGTTCTCCTGGTTAAGTCCTGTTTTCTTAATTATCACATAGGGTAGACGGCTGAGTATGTGTGCAGCGTTTACCTGGGGAAGTAATGTCACCATGATGTACTTGTAAGGTGAAGACAAGCCTGTGTGATACCCTGAGCGAAGTTCTGCTGGGAAATCCTGGGTTTCCCATTTATGTGTTTGCAAATTTGATACATGCCCCTTACTGAAAGATGTTGCTAACCATGTACAAACCTGCAGAGAATTTGCCCTCTTTCAGTAGGAAAAATTGTTCGGCCATACTGTACATATTGTCCAGAATGGATTAAGAAACACGACAAAGAGTTCAAGGTGTTGCTCCAGCCTCCAGTTTCTCCAGGTCTGAGCATGTGAGATGTGCTAGAACAAGAAGTCTGATCCATGGCAGCTCCCCAACTTACAGGACATAAAATATCCTCTACTAGCATCTTGGTACCAGATACCACCGGGCAACTTTAGCGCTGTTTTGGTGGCATTCATTGGACCAACAGCAGATTAGGTAGGTGGTCTTGATGTTTTGGCTCACTAGTATAAGTGTATACATATTTAGATTGACTTGTGCATTTTTCATTATGCACAAAGAAGCAATTTTCTCAACTCATCCCAGATTGTGTTACTAAAAAGTTATATGGTTCCATAATTATGCAAACCTTACAGATATATAAATCTATCCTTGCATGCTACATATGAGGCCATATAGACTAATTGAAACATAATACAGCTCTAGCAGGTGCACTGACTTGTTTGTCCATTAAGCTCAAATTTGTGAGGCTTAGCTGTAACTAGCCTGAGAACTTATAGTCTGGAACCATGACCATCAAAGTGCGTAAGAGCTTAATGAAGCCGCATTTCAGGCAAACTGTTAGCCAAGCTCCTTAATGGCATAATGAAGTTGTATTTTATGGACTAAAGCCTCATATGAGCTTGAATATGCCACAGGGAACCAATCACAGTTAACAACAGCAGATGGTATCTGACAGCCATGTTTGTTTGCATGCATGGCACATTGAGTCTCCTTGCCAAATGATAGCACCTGATCATTAAACTGTTCGATACAGGGTTGAACTTTAGGAATATAAGGCAAGAGGAATGAAACATTTATGCTGTCGTTCAGGGTTATGGACATGCATTGAGACTGAAAAACAACAACTAAAAAAATTATTATTGCTCAGGCATGCTCACAACATACATCATATATGCTCATTGGATGCAACAGAAAGAAACGTGCTGACTGTTAAGTTAAAGATACAATCTACATGTTAAGGCTCTTCTGTTGGACCTTCTCTAAATTCAGCCCTCGGTCCATTTTGGTTGACCGAAACAGACGTTGAACAGACATTACCATAGTCAAATAGTCTTTATAGGCTACCTAATGTGAATACAAAGATTATTTTCACAAGACAACTGCATGAAAATGATACATAAATGCTTCCACGAGTGGAACTCTACCATCTACACAGCATCCTAAACTGTTATATACATGCTAAACCTTTTCATGGGAATTCACAATAATTATAGAAAATACAGTAATGTATTGTTACTGCCCTGTCTAGGGGAAAGCCGTAACACTTAAGAGGGTGGTTTGACTGACCTTACACTTTTGTTTGGTGGAAGCCAAAAATGCATTGATAGACAGTATTACGAACAATACAGAAGTTATTGAAGCCAGATGAAGCAGAGACTCACGAGTGTCAATCAAAGTTAGTACTGTCTCTAGTTCAAATGTGAGCTAATGAGCAGGTGAGCACATCACCAGTAAGGTAGTGAGCTATGGAGAGAATGACTTCTGCTCTTAAAATCTAACTTCCACCGCTGCTCTTGTTCCTCAGTGTTGATTGGCTACTGAGGTGACCAGCTATTTATGGTCACAATATCTGGAGTCAAAATAATAATTGTTAATAATAATTGTTAAAGCAAACAGAAGTACATTGGATAGATGTTAAATGGTGCATACCTGTGGTAAGAAAACAGCATGTAATATTCCTAATTTATATTTCTGCACACCAGCCAGTCTTAACCATGCTCCACTTTTCTCTCTCAGATTAAATGTTTAAAGGTTGCGTAAATGTACAGGTATTTAGATGATTTTAAATAAATTAGTATTTTACATAATTTGATACATTGCAAATGAATCTCCCTAAAACTATTTTAATGTTCCTACAAATACAAATGTTCATCAAGGTATACCTACTTCTTATTCTCGCCAGAGGCCCCTGTTGGTGACGTTTCTAGTGGGACCCTGGGAAACTAAGTTACTTTTGAGTTTTGTCAGCATTTTTCACACCTCTAAGTGTAACCTGAGGAAACATTTGGGAAGAGATAAGGGAGTAAACTCAATATAGTTCTGTTCTAGTGGTGATAGGCACCAGCATCTTCACTGAATACACCACTCCACCATATCACAATTGTGCAGAAGCTACCTAGCTACTGTAGAAGCTTTCTGAGTTCACAAAAGTAGAGCTTCACATACAATGCCTATGAAAAATCATCTTTCAGCAAACTTTCAGCCTCAAATCAAAATCCATTAAAAAAAACTTTTTCCATCCTGATGTGGGTTTTGGTTAGCCTGCTCTATGATCTGGAACATGACTGGCTGAACCTGAGCAAGTTTACTCTAAAAGATCTGATCGCTAATCCAAACCAAATATTTTACTAATTTAAATTGTAATGTAATTTCTTAATGCTATTTTCATATTGATGTTTAGGGATATACAGTAATGCTTAATTAATGCTGGGAAAATTTAGATTTATTTTAATTTAATGTAATTTCCAAGGTGTGATGTGGCAATAGGTGAGGCTATGATGAAGGACAGTATATGTTGAATTTCTGCAGGCACTATGTGTGCGAATTTCTGAATAATCTTTAACCATGAAATTACTTTATTCAGATACTATGTGCTATTTCATCATTGTTCTATGGCCTAAAGTTGTGGAAATAGTTTAATAGTTTAATTTTAAACTGTGTATAAAATGTATCTTTACTATTACACTACATATTGTGAAACTCAGATGTGAGCTACTATCTACAGTAGTGTTTTCAAAAACATAGAATCTGACTGTACTGTGATTGTGAAGTTCATCTGATGATGTTTTAGGTCATATTTATGCAGACATATAGAAAATTCTAAAGGGTTCACAAACTTTCAAGCACCACTGTAACTATGTAGTGGTGGGACTTGTGAGATTATGGCACTTCAGAAGTTAAGGTACTAGACTATGGACCAGAAGGTTCAGGGTTCAAGCCCCAGCACTGTCATGCTACAACCTTAAGTAATGCCCTTAACCCACCATTGCTTGGATTGTATGATTGCATCAGCTGAATGTTGCTCTGGGTAAGGCGTCTGCTAAATGACTAAATGTAAGTGTACTGGTCAACTTGTAAAATACAGTGTTTTCACAATTGTTATATCTCTGTTGCTTAATATGTGGTAAGAATAGAGACTGCACAAATCTCCACATATAAGGATATCGTTAGATTAAATTCATTTTTATAGCTTTTATAGCTTCATAAACATGTTCCAAACTGTGATCCCCAAGGCTTCAATGTAATCCTTATACCATACTTAAATATTTCTCTTTGTATTTAACCTGTTTTAAGTACATAATCTTCCAGAGCCTAACATTATCTTGCTGCAACAATTGGGAGATTATGGAGGAGGGTATACACACTAGCACACTATTTTTTGTCACAAACACACCAGGACTATATGCTCAGTAAAAGAAAACTAATTGCTAGCAATGAACTAGAGGCTAATAGTATGCTAATACATTTTAGGGCCAAGGACAAGAGCCACACAAACAGACGACTGTTGGTTGGAGACTGAATTGAATTGTAACGAAAGCAAGCATAGGCTTTCTTTTGTAAACCTGTGACTGTAGACTGTGGACTTTTCACATATTTTACAAAGAATAATCCATAACACAAGGAGGCAAGGCCAACCGTATTCAGTGAACATGTCCTTAAAATGGAGGTTTCAGGAATAGGCTGACCATTCAGCTTACCAGCTTACCAACAGTCCACAGGTTTCTTTAAAGTCTAAAGTGCAGTCTGGTTTAAGTTTTTATCCTGTATTTCATAGTTTTGATATCTTGAGTATATGCTGCATAGTGGGTAATATTAAACATTCTTTTGTCCGAACTTTAGCCCCACTCAACCTGATTAGAAGAATTCTAGGGTAGGCATAAGTGTATACTGGATGGAATGGCAGCCCATTGCTGGGCACAAGAAACCACCAGGTCACTGAAACCCAGGTAACCACGGAGATGTACATGATTTGTAGTTTGGAATCCAGCCCTTATCAGTTGAATTGGCTAAGACATTTAAATAGAGGTCATTTCCACCCTAATAAGTGGGATAAAGATGTCCCTTTAGACATCTGGCGATGCAAGGCTTACTACAGTGGACTTTCTGTAGGCAGCTAAACCTTGGAAATTAAGGCCTTGGGTAATATACAGCAAGTACATTGTGTCACAGAGGTTAGATGTAATGCTTCAAGACTGACAGGTACATCGCATACACTACATAGATAAAAGGTTGTGGACAACATTTCTAAATATTGAACTCTGCTGTTTCAGCATGACTCCTTCCTAACACATTCATAATATAAAGCACATATTTCAGGATTCTCTATGGGTAAACAGTGGCAGTAAAATGGGTTGCACTGAATATCCAGTGGCTCACAAAATGGCACATTTATAGGTCTCTGCTTCCAAAAAGACATCAACACCTTGAAAATGCACTTGAATTCCAAAAAGTGAGCCAACACTTATTGTCTAACATCAGCAACTCATAGTCATGTTCCAAAATCTAGTGGAAAGAGCTTTTAGAGGAACAAAGGTTGTTGCAACAGCAAAGGTGAGGCGTAAAGCTTCATACAGAAGTGATTGAAAGTTTGTGAACCCTTTAGAATTTTCTATATTTCTCCTTAAATATGACCTAAAACATCATCAGATTTTCACACAAGTCCTAAAAGCAGATAAAGAGAACCCAGTTAAACAAATGAGACAAAAATATTATCTTGGTCATTTATGTATTGAGGAAAATGATCCAATATTACATATTAGTGAGTGGCAAAAGCATGTCAACCTCTAGGATTCGCAGTTAATTTGAAGGTGAAATTAGAGTCAGGTGTTTTCAATCAATGGGATGCCAATCAGGTGTGAGTGGGCACCCTGTTTTATTTAAAGAACAGGGATCCATCAAAGTCTGCTCTTCACAACACATTTGTGGAAGTGTATCATGGCATGAACAAAGGAGATTTCTGAGTACCTCAGAGAAAGGGTTGTTGATGCTCATCAGGATGGAAAAGGTTATAAAACCATCTCTAAAGAGTTTGGACTCCACCAATACACAGTCAGACAGATTGTGTACAAATGGAGGAAATTCGAGACCATTGTTACCCTCCGTAGGAGTGATCGACTAACAAAGATCACTCCAAGAGCAAGGCGTGTAATAGTTGGCAAGGTCACAAAGGACCCCAGTGTAACTTCTAAGCTACTGAAGGTCTCTCTCACAGTGACTAATGTTAATGTTCATGACCACCATGAACATTAACATGACCACCATCAGAAGAACACTGAACAACAATGGTGTGCAAGGCAGGGTTGCAAGGAGAAAACCACTGCTCTCCAAAAAGAACATTGCTGCTCGTCTGCAGTTTGCTAAGGATCACGTGGACAAGCCAGAAGGCTATTGGAAGAATGTTTTGTGGATGAATGAGATCAAATTAGAACTTTTTAGTTTCAAAGAAAAGCGTTATGTTTGGAAAAGGGAAAACACTGCATTCCAGCATAAGAACCTTATCCCATCTGTGGAACATGGTGGTGGGAGTATCATGGTTTGGGCCTGTTTTGCTGCATCTGGGCCAGAATGGCTTACCATCAAAGATAGAACAATGAATTTTGAATTATATCAGAGAATTCTAAAAGAAAATGGGACATCTGTCCATGAACTTATCGTCAAGAGAAGCAGCAAGACAATGACCCTAAGCACACAAGTCGTTCTACTAAAGAATGGTTAAAGAGAAATAAAGTTAATGTTTTGGATTCGTCAAGTCAAAGTCTTCACCTTAATCCAATCTAAATGTTGTGGAAGGGCCTGAAGCGAGCAGTTAATGTGAGGAAACCCACCAACATCCCAGAGTTCAAGCTGTTTTGTATGGAGGAATGAGCTAAAATTGCAGGACTGATCAACAGTCCTGTACTAATACCCATGTACTAATGTACTAATCAACACTGTACTAATACCCATGTTTTGCATGTAACATCAGCAAACCCTCTTGTCTATACAGTGTATATTAAATTCTGGTCATTGGCCCTTCTGACAGCTCTGCTATTTCTTTCAGGTCAGATATGCAATGAACATCATGTCAAATCTTCAGACATAGACTTCACAGTGACATCTGTGAAATATTTTTTTTTTCCATAGAGCTTGGAACAGTCTTTCTGTCTCCCTTACATCTACCAATTTTAGTAAAACAAGTTAGTATGATTATAATCTGCAGATCTGATCATTGCAGACATATTTTCCACAAAACATTCTTCCAATAGCCTTCTGGCTTGTCAACGTGTCTCAAGCAAACTGCAGATGAGCAGCAATGTTCTGTTTGGAGAGCAGTGGCTTTCTCTTTGCAAACCTGCCATGCACACCATTGTTGAACAGTGTTCTTCTGATGGTGGACTCATGAACATTAACATTAGCCAATGTGAGAGAGGCTTTCAGTTGCTTAGAAGTTACCCTGGGGTCCTTTGTGACCTCGCCAACTATTACACACCTTGCTCTTGGATTGATCTATGTTGGTCGATCACTCCTGTGGAGGGTAACAATGGTCTCGAATTTTCTCTGTTTGTACACAATCTGTCTGACTGTGGATTGGTGGAGTCCAAACTCTTTAGAGATGGTTTTGTAACCTTTTCCATCCTGATGATCATTAACAACTCTTATTCTGAGGTCCTCAGAAATCTCCTTTGTTCATGCCATGATACACTTCCACAAACATGTGTTGTGAAGACCAGACTTTGATTGATCCCTGTTATTTAAATAAAACAGGGTGCCCACTCACACCTGATTGTCATCCCATTGACTGAAAACACCTGACTCTAATTTCACCTTCAAATTAACTGCTAATCCTAGAGGTTCACATACTTTTGTCACTCACTAATATGTAATATTGGATCATTTTCCTCAATAAATAAATGAACAAGTATAATATGTGTGTCTCATTTGTTTAACTGGGTTTTCTTTATCTACTTTTAGGACTTGTGTGAAAATGTAATGATGTTTTAGGTCATATTTATGCAGATATATAAAAAAAATTCTAAAGGGTTCGCAAACTTTGAAGCATCACTGTAGAAATAATTCCCATCGAATAGAGTGCTAGTAAAGTTAATCTTTTGATACATAATATCAACTACAGCCAACAAAAATTGCATTATTAATCAAGCCATGTGTGAAATTGTCTTACTTTGTAAAATGTCTTTATATTTGAGAAAGGCAATACAAAAATAAAAAAAAAGAAAGGAAATTATAACAACACCGGCATACCACCACTGATTAGCATTATTGGGCTGCTTTTGCGTTTAGTCCAGTTGAGAGATATATGACATTCAGTTAAGTAAATCCACCAAATGCGAGTACATTTTGTGGATATTTACCATACTGTCATTAGACATGCTAACATACAGAATATGTAGTCTTTTTCAAATCCTTCCACTGAATGTATTTATTGCTAATTATGCTACCTGACTAATTATTTTTGTGTTTCAGTTCAGCACTTTTGATTAGACTGTCTTAAATTCTCAACCAGAAAGGCTTACAGTTTCAGTAGTACAGTTATTGGTGAGGGTAGCTCAGCACTTAAAGAAGTAGATTATTGATCTAAAGCTTGAGGGCTCAAGTTCTAGCATGAACAAGCTGCCACTGTTGGCCTCTTGAGTAAGGCTAATTGCTTGAACTGTATGTCTAACTTGTAAGTTGCTTTGAATGAAATAATCATTCAATTTAAGTATAGTGCAGTTCAGCGACAATGTAACAAAAAGACTGCAATCTGTAATCCCCAAGCATTTAAAATTTCACACAAGATATTCCATAAGATTAAATAAGATGTTAAATGGTTGCTCTTTCATGGCTCAGGAGACTTAATGATGATTGTCATTTATCTATCAGCTTTGTCACAATGAATGTTTCTCCCAAAATTCATTAAGAGAAACAGAATGAGATAAAAATAGAGACATAAATACATTTGAGACTAAAGAAGCCAAGACTACGTTTGTCTTTTCTGGTTCATACGTATATTGGTTGCAAGCCCAGTCTGGGGCAACTGCCTCTTACCTTTGTGCCACATAGACTGCCTTAGTTTCAACACGTAAGCTAGAAAATACATAATTAGTTACAATGTCAGTTAAGTGAAGTTTGTTTGTTTGTTAATTTACTTATTTATGTCACAGCATTAATGGCTATGCCTATGTACATGCTGTAAACAATATGTTGAATCAAAATAAATAAAATCAAGCATTGTTTTGTTGACAGTACACATAGAATATGATTATTATTCACAGGTCTGGAGTGGATTTCCGGAAAGCATCATAACAAATAACACGAACAACTCCACTGTGAGATCAGTTGTTAGTATATGAGGGTTTCCCAAAACAAAATAATTAAAGGAGCATGCTAACTCCATCATTAATCCAAAAGTACTACTAAAGTTGACCTTGTCTTACAACCAAGAGAGAGTGACAGAAAGAACAGGCTTTAAACATGCTTAAAACACTTACATTAAGCTACAGTTGGAAATCATTAACATAAAGCTTATTCTATAATAAAGGATTGAGTATCTGATGTAATTTATTGAATAATGTAGCAAAAGTGAAAAACAAAAATGATCGTTGTCGTGACCATGCCTTTTCCTCACTACATTTCCCAGAGCTCGTCACTCCAGCCATGTGACTCCCTATGTGCTGCACTGCTGAGTTCCTCATTTAGCATGGGGAGAGTGTGAGAAAGTATCATATAGCGCATCACCCTCCCGGGGAAAAATCAAATTTCAGAATGTGGTTACTACTCACTGTGTATTTATGTGTATTATCGGATTCCCATAGTAAAGTCAAAATATCATAAGTCAGGAAGTACCTGTATTAATTCAAGCCCTTATTCGTTAATTGAGTTAACACAGTTACCCATTTGGTCCCAGTTTACATGTAGTTTCCTAATTTGTTGTGTCATTTATGGAATGATATTCCATATTTTTCGGACCATAAGGCTCACTTAAAATCCTTTAACTTTCTCAAAAATCGACAGTGCACCTTTAAATGCGGTGCGTCTAATGTATGAATTAATTCTGGTTGTGCTTTCTGACCTAGAACCGATTGTAGATGGTACACGGCGCTCATAAATCTGTCAAAATGTTTTAGCACGGCCTTGGTAAGTTACGAAGCTTACGGCAACCGTAGTGCGCAGCATCGCGGAGTAATACAGTATGTGCTTCAGCATTAGGGTACGTGCATTCATTCATTCATTTTCGAAGCGAATATCAAACTCAACGCTATCAGTCACGCAGTACAACATGGACATAGAGCAGCTGCAAGAGAATTCAACATTAACGAATCAATGATACGGAAGTGGAGGAAGCAA
>JAJAGP010005970.1:0-26859 GCA_025084515.1 Ancistrus triradiatus | reverse complement strand
TTGAGCCTGCAAGATCCGGTCCAGATGGCCTTTGAATTCCGAAGTGTTGTAAAAGTTTAGGGCTTGTGAAAAGGGGAAGAGAGAAGAGGGGGGGGGGGGCGTACGGCTATCAGCTACACACGTCTCACTATCTTTGTGTCGACCACCCACTGAAATAAAGATTACTGAGTTTTTCGGACCATAAAGCGCACCGGATTATAAGACGCAATATTAACGATCGGCTGCTAACGGCTATATTTTCATACATAAAGCGCACCGGGTTATAAGACGCATTAAATGAAACAAAACTCTTAAGTTCCCTCGAAAGCTCAGTTTGTTTTCTTTACCTGGCGCAGGGCGTCTTCTTGCTTCCTCCACTTCCGTATCATTGATTCGTTAATGTTGAATTCTCTCGCAGCTGCTCTATGTCTGTGTTGTACTGCGTGACCGATAGCGTTGAGTTTGAAATCCGCTTCGAAAATGAATGAATGAATGCACGTACCCTAATGCTGAAGCACATACCGTATTACTCCGCGATGCTGCGCACTACGGTTGCCGTAATCTTCGTAATTTACCAAGACCGTGCTAAAACATTTTGACAGATTTATGAGCGCCGTGTACCATCTACAATCGGTTCTACGTCAGAAAGCATAACCAGAATTAATTCATACAATAGACGCACCGCATTCTAAGAAAGTTAAAGTTAAACTTTTTTAGAAAGTTAAAGGATTTTAAGTGCGCCTTATGGTCCGAAAAATACGGTACTGTAGCTAATTAATTCTGCACCTACACCTACCCCTAACCATTTTTCCAAACATAATGTTTTTCTTTTAAACCAAAAAGTTCTATTTTGGTCTCATCCATCCACAAAACATTCTTCCAGTAGGCTCCTGGCTTGTCCACAGGATCTTTAGCAAACTGCAGATGAGCAGCAATGTTCTTTTTGGAGTGCAGTGTTGTGAAAAGCAGACTTTGATAGATCCCTGTTCTTTAAATAAAACAGGCTGCCCACTTACACCTGATTGTCATCCCATTGATTGAAAACACTTGACTCTAATTTCACCTTCAAATTAACTGCTAATCATAGTTCAGATACTTTTGCTACTCACTAATCATTTTCCTCAATAAACAAATTACCAAGTATAATATTTTTGTTTCATTTGTTTATCTGGGTTGTCTTTATCTACTTTTTGGACTTGTGTCGAAATCTGATTATGTTTTAGGTCATATTTATGCAGAAATATAGAAAATTCTAAAGGGTTCACAAACTTCCACGCACCACTGTATGCACACAGACACCGATATTTGCTTTGCTATTTTTTTTCCAATCAATCTAACTCCAGAATATAAATGTGTCCTTAATATAAATGAGTTTTTGTTCATATATTACAACAACAAATTTTAAGAAACAAATTTTGAGAGAGATATAGAAATATACATTTTGGAAAAATAGAGTCTGAGAGACAGAGAAGGCATTGATCTTGCATCTGCTGCTATACCCTGTTTTCTGGGGTGAAAGGTCACTGAAAGCATGCAGTGTATCATTAAGTAATGTGTACATGTGACAAACGTCTGCAGCAGGGGTAATTTTCCACATTGGAAAACAAACACCCGTAGACTAGACGGTTTGTGAAGTTAAGGGGGCAGTTGTGATTAACACTTTAGGCTTTTCTTTATATGTATTTGCTCATTTTATTTTTTACAGCATTTTATCAATTCAACATACTTTGAAAATATCATTATTTATTGCTCTGTCTTATCCTAGATCACTTTCACACATTTCACGAACATAGTATCAGAATTTCTTAACAGCCATCAAAATTAAATAATCACAACAAAATGCCAAACATGGTAAACTAGTGAAGTCTGAATTTCTTTTAGCAAAGATTTCCTCACACTCTATCTGCCTGTACATACACACAAATCTCCCTCTATCTTTTTTATCATAATGCAGTTAACAACATGCAATGGATTCAGATTATTCAAACCCCTTCGCTTTTCAAACTTTATATACAGTGGAACCTCAGAATTGGAATGCCTCTTTACTCTAACATTTTGGACATTAAATGGTCCATTAGGCCATTTTTTTGCCATAAAACTGGAACAAAAATTCATACTTTAACCACTGGCACCCTAAATAATACACTCAAATGGTGCAATCTTCCAAAGACAATGCACATCATCCAGTTCAGGAAGTGGCAATAATGTACGAATATGGTATGCCAATCGCCATAAAATCAAAAAAGAAGAAGAAGAGCTAGGGGGAGGGATTATAGGCATATTATGTATATCATATTATATCATTGTTGTATTTTGGATGTGTATATCGGTCTATGGGTGCGATTTCAGACACACCCGCAGTCTCAGCGCCGTTTTCCTAGTCAAAAGACCTGCCAAAACTGCATTCGCCTCAATCTCTGTAAAGTTTCAATTTATATCCACTTATTTCATCTCTTTATAGTTCAATTATTTCATGTATTTGTTGATTATTATTATTATTATTACTATTATTATTATTATTATTATTATTATCATCATTATATTACAGCCCTTTGCTTTAGTTGTGATTTTAATCATTAATTACATATGAACATAACGTAAAAATCTATTATTTGTTTTGGGTCTGGAAAGGAGTAATCCTCTTAACCATACTTCTAATGGGGAAAATTGATTCAAACAACTTAGAACAAATTGCCTTCTGGAACCAACTAAGTTCAAATTCCGAAGTTCCACTGTATTACATTTACATTTACAGCATTTAGCAGACGCCCTTATCCAGAGCGAATTACAATTGATACAGTCTTACAATCCAAGCAATTGTGGGTTAAGGGCCTTGCTCAAGGACCCAACAGTGGCAGCTTTGTAGAGGTGGGATTTGAACCCTGGACCTTCTGCTCCAGAGTCTAGTACCTTAACCACTAGGCTACCACAGTCCCTATAATAACATTTATTATTGAGTCAAAGATTTTAAAATACATTAAAAATCAAAAACTGACATAACTCATTAACCTAAATATTCAGAACTTGAATATTTGACTAGGACTGATTCAAAATTAAATAATCAAACTTGACTAGGACTGATTCAAAATTAAATAATCAACACATTAAAACGTGCACTGTAAGTCTCTATAATTACGGTATGAAGTAGTATTTTGTCCGAACCTATTTTAGTGGAAATAGTGCTGGCAGGTGTATCAATTTAATGCAGTATTCTTTAATATAGCTTTTCTGAACTACAGTTGTGCTTGAAAGTTTGTGAACCCTTTAGAATTTTCTATATTTCTGCATAAATATGACCTAAAACATCATCAGATTTTCACTCAAGTCATAAAAGTAGATAAAAAGAACCCAGTTAAACAAATGAGACAAAAATATTATACTTGGTCATGTATTATTGAGAAAAATGATCCAATATTATATATTAGTGAGTGGCAAAAGTATGAACCTCTAAGATTAGCAGTTAATTTGAAGGTGAAATGTAGAGTCAGGTGTTTTCAAGAAATGGGATGACACTCAGGTGTGAGTGGGCACCCAGTTTTATTTAAAGAACAGAGATCTGTTAAAGTCTGCTCTTCGCAACACATGTTTGTGGAAGTGTATCATGAGACAAACAAAGGAGATTTCTGAGGAGCTCTGAAAAAGAGTTGTTGATGCTCAACAGGCTGGAAAAGGTTACAAAACCATCTCTAAAAAGTTTGGACTCTACCAATCCACAGTCAGACAGATTGTGTACAAATGGAGGAAATTCAAGACCTTTTTGGACCATTTTTGACCTTAGAACTTTTTAGTTAAAAGAAAGCTGTTATGTTTGGAGAAAGCAAAACACTGCATTCCAGCATTAGAACCTTATCCCATCTGTGGAATATGGTGGGAGTAGCATCATGGTTTGGGCCTGTTTTGCTGCATCTGGAACAGGACGGCTGGCCATCATTGATGGAACAATGAATTCTGAAATATATCAGAGAATTGTAAATGTCAGGACATCTGTCCATGAACTGAATCTCAAGAGAAGGTGAATCATGCAGCAAGACAACGACCCTAAGCACACAAGTCGTTCTGTTAAAGGATGGTTAAAGAAGAATAAAGTTAATGTTTTGGAATGGGCAATTCAAAGTCCTGACCGTAATCCAATTGAAATAGTTTGGAAGGACCTGAAGCAAGCAGTTAATGTGAGGAAACTCACCAACATCCCAAAGTTGAAGCTGTCCTGTATGGAGGAATGGGCAGTTACAGGAAATGTTTAATTCCAGTTATTGCTGCACAGGGGGGGGGAGGGGTCACACCAGATACTGAAAGCAAAGGTTCATATACTTTTGCCACTCACCAATATGTAATATTGGATCATTTTCTTCAATAAATAAATCACCAAGTATAATATTTTTGTCTCATTTGTTTAACTGGGTTCTCTTTATCTACTTCTAGGACTGTGAAAATCTGATGATGTGTTAGGTCATATTTATGCAGAAATATAGAAAATTCTAAAGGGTTCACAAACTTTCAAGCGCCACTGTAAAACATGGACACCAACACAACAATATTTAAAAAAATATCTTAATTTGTAGATTTGTCTACTGCAATCAAGTCCACTGCATAAAATCATAGTTAGAGATTGAAGAACTACTGTATTGAAGTTTTCTGAAGTACATCAGGATATTATGCTTGGAGAAGACTCGTCTAAGTTTCTTAGACAGTCCTGACATGTGCGACCGATTTTATGAGAGGCCATTATTCAAACTTGCCTCTCACACACACTATCATACTCTCTCACACTCACCACCATACTCTCTCACACTCACTATCAAACCTCTCATGCTCACTATCAAACCTCTCACACACACTATCATACTCTCTCACACTCACTATCAAACTATTAGGCATTCTTGATAGTGAATGTAAGAGAGTTTGATGGTGAATGTGAGAGAGTTTGATAGAGAGTGTGAGAGAGTTTGATGGTCGTGTTTTCTGATCGGCTTACAGAGTTGTCATTTTAATAAGCAGCTTTTGATTCGCTTATAGTCCTTTATGACCCGTGTATGGTTATTTTTCTAACAAGTGGAAATCCCTATAGCTTGCATTAAAAGGAACCAAGAGCTCAGATCCAGATTAGTGAGGCTCTTGGCCTCCTAACAAACATATTAAATTCAACTAATGGCATAAACACTATAGCGACAGCGGCCACAACCAGCAGCCAATGCAGCTGTTGATGAGGAGATGCGTCGTTTACCGCGGTCACGCCATCTGCACTTCGCTAAAGCTTGGAATCCCAAACAGTGATGTACAGTGCCTTGCAAAAGTATTCGGCCCCCTTGAACTTTTCAACCTTTTGCCACATTTCAGGCTTTAAACATAAAGATATGAAATTGTAATTTTTTGTGAACAATCAACAACAAATGGCACACAATCATGAAGTGGAACGAAATTTATTGGATATTTTAAACTTTTTTTTAGAAATAAAAAACTGAAAAGTGGGGCGTGCAAAATTATTCGTCCCCCTTGCGTTAATACTTTGTAGCGCCATCTTTTGCTGCGATTACAGCTGCAAGTCGCTTAGGGTATGTCTCTATCAGTTTTGCATATCGAGAGAATGAAATTTTTGCCCATTCTTCCTTGCAAAATAGCTTCGAGCTCAGTGAGGTTGGATTGGAGAGCGTTTGTGAACAGCAGTTTTCAGCTCTTTCCACAGATTCTTGATTGGATTCAGGTCTGGACTTTGACTTGGCCATTTATAACACCTGGATACGTTTATTTGTGAACATTCCATTGTAGATTTTGCTTTATGTTTTGGATTCATTTTCTTGTTGGAAGATAAATCTCCGTCCCAGTCTCAGGTCTTTTGCAGACTCCAACAGGTTTTCTTCCAGAATGGTCCTGTATTTGGGCTCCATTTCCATTCTTCCCATCAATTTTAACCATCTTCCCTGTCCATGCTGAAGAAAAGCAGGCCCCAAACTACGATGCTTGCCACCACCATGTTTGACAGTGGGGGATGGTGGAGGATTGGGTGCGGTCAGGGGTGATGAGCTGTGTTGCTTTTTCGCCAAACATAACGTTTTGCATTGTGGGCCAAAAAGTTCGTCTCTTCCAAAGCACCTTCGCTCCACATGTTTGGTGTGTCTCCCAGGTGCTATCTTGTGGCAAAAACTTTTTATGGATATCTTTGAGAAATAGCTTTCTTCTTGCCACTCTTCCATAAAGGCCAGATTTGTGCAGTGTACGACTGATTGTTGTCCTATGGACAGACTCTCCCACCTCAGCTGTAGATCTCTGCAGTTCATCCAGAGTGATCATGGGCCTCTTGGCTGCATCTCTGATCAGTCTTCTCCTTGTTTGAGCTGAAAGTTTAGAGGAACGGCCGGGTCTTGGTAGATTTGCAGTGGTCTGATACTCCTTCCATTTCAATATGATCGCTTGCACAGTGCTCCTTGAGATGTTTAAAGCTTGGGAAATCTTTTTGTATCCAAATCTGGCTTTAAACTTCTCCACAACAGTATCTCGGACCTGCCTGGTGTGTTCCTTGGTCTGCATGATGCTCTCTGCGCTTTAAACAAAACTCTGAGACTATCACAGAGCATGTGCATTTTTACGGAGACTTGATTACACACAGGTGGATTCTATTTATCATCATCAGTCATATAGGTCAACATTGGATCATTCAGAGATCCTCACTGAACTTCTGGAGTGAGTTTGCTGCACTGAAAGTAAAGGGGCCGAATAATTTTGCACGCCCCTCTTTTCAGTTTTTTATTTCTAAAAAAAGTTAAAATAACCAATAAATTTCATTCCACTTCACGATTGTGTCCCACTTGTTTTTGATTCTTCACAAAAAATTACAATTTCATATCTTTATGTTTGAAGCCTGAAATGTGGCAAAAGGTTGAAAAGTTCAAGGGGGCCGAATACTTTTGCAAGGCACTGTATATAGAAGCGAATTTACATTACACATAAGTTGATATCAGAAAACACGACCATCAAACTCTCTCACACTCACTATCAAACTCTCTCACACTCACTATCAAGAATGCTTAATAGTTTGATGGTGAGTGTGAGAGAGTCTGACTGTGTGTGACAGGTTTGATAGTGTGTATGAGAGAGTATGATAGTGTGTGTGAGAGGTTTGATAGTGTGTATGAGAGAGTATGATAGCATGTGTGAGAGGTTTGATAGGGAGTGTGAGAGAGTATGATAGTGTGTGTGAGAGGTTTGTGGTAGGTAGGTATTCCTTCCTCTGCATGATCATGAAAGCATACATATCCTCTTCAGTCCTGACTAACTGCCAAGTCCCTGTTCATGAAAAGCACTTTTTGTCCAAACAGGCTTCTTTCTTGACACCCTGGTATACATGCCAGTTTTTGAGTTTAAAGATTATGGGATTGTTGTCAGATGCATAGACCATCCAATTTCAGCCATAAAATACATAAAGTCTGATAAACTTGCCTCTTACTAGCTTCCTTGATTAATATCCTCCTGTCTTGCAGTCATCCAGTTTGGAGGGACTGTCCAGTTTAGGTAAGGCATAGGTTCTTCACAAAAATACTGAAAAATAATCTGAGGAACAGTTAAAGCCTATGAAATCTTTTTCACTCCTTCTTCAAGTTTATACAACTTCATCCCAGCTTTATGCCATTGCAGTAGTGGAATCCTCAAAGAAAAGTTTTTTCTGAATCAACCAAAACCACCACAGTTTATGTCAGGTGCTGGTCCTTTACCCTGGTGTGTGATTGTTGATTGTGGGAGGTGATTGTTTGTACCTGAGCAAGCTTGTAATATTTTGATTAATCTAAAGGGATTAATCAAAATATTTTTTTTTTTATCTATTTTCACTTTTACGTTATGGGTTATAATATGTGACAGAGTAGGCTACAATGCTTTTCTATTTGTACTGTATAATAAGTGACATTCTGACTTCATTTTTTTTATCTTACATATGGAAAAAAAAACATTCTTCTTCATTGTAGAAGAAGTTCATTATCTAAATCTTGCTAAAATGTTTAGAGGACAAGTTATTACAGCAGAAGTTAGGAAAGCATAACAGCACAACAAACATCGTTAAATGCAAGAGCGAGGATAACATTAAATAATTGCTCTCCCATTTAATGATGGTTGTTGTGCAGTTATGATTTCTGGAAATCCACCCCATATTGTGCTTCATAAGCATATGCCTGTGATGCAAGCAAATCTTTGTTAATCAAATTCAACTACCTAACGCTTTCAGTTGGTCAGAGATTCTGTATGTCAGAGATTTCTGTATGTATGTCAACATACAGGAAGTTGCAAGTAAGTACAGGTGCATCTCAATAAATTAGAATATCATCAAAAAGTTTTTTTTATTTATTTATTTTTTTCAGTAATTCAATACAAAATGTGAAACGCATATATTATATAGATTAATTACAAACAGAGTGTTTAAGGATCCGCAGCCGGAACTCGTTTTTTTCGTCCGTGGGCGCTGGGACTACATCGCCCACAATCCCCTTCAGTAACAATATGGCCACAGACTCAGCTATTACTATTTACTTTGATTACCGTTTGCTCGATATCCACATTGACTCTTTTTAATCCCTGTTTTCCCAGATGCTGTGCGGGAGGATTGAGTCTGTTGGCATTGCTTTACTCAGTGGCTCATTTTCTCAAGCGGTGTTTATGTTCGCCTTTCTCTCCACTCGCCTGGATTACCTTTGGCCGTTTCTCAATATGCGTACTTCTCTGTACTTGTGTTCTCGTGTACTTGTGAAACGTCATCAGTGGCAGCCCAAGTACTGTTCCATTTCCAAGTTCGCATCTAACCAAGTACGCTCCAACTCCCCGGATGTGTCCTCGATCCGCCCATATTACCGAGGATGCATCGATGCAGACTTGTGCGTACTTGAACAGCGAAATGTCCCACAATGCATTGCCAGCTCGGTAATGCCGGATGAGAGGACTCCCTACTGGACACTGTTGTGCCAGTTCACAGCTTTTCTGAACTAGTTCAAGTTCAGTTCATACATGCTCAAAGTGAACAGTTCACGTTCAAAGTTCACAATTTTAATTCTGAACTAGTTCAAAGTTCAGTTCATTTTACTTTTTTCGTGAGATATTCAAAATAAATACTGTTTTCACATTACAAGCCAGAAAATTCCACTATACGTTCTTTTGAAAACTGCTCATTGTGACATTTGCTCATGCACTGGCCAATTGTGTACGCGCGTTGCTATGCCTACACCGCTCTGCTGCAATTCATCACGGGGAACGTCGTTGCGGGAAGCCAGTATGTATTAACTAGCCCAGTATGTTAAATAGTCTCAGCCGGACACTAACGTTGCCCCACAATGCATTGCGCACCACAAATGTCAAAACCATTTCTGTCTGGTGGATACATGATGTAAGCGGCCACCAGCGAGGAGAGGGAAAACTTTCTCTCGTTGCGTTCAAAGAGAAACCAGATGTAACTCAGTTTCAATGGAAAACAAATTCCAACGTTCATTTAAAGTGGAGTCTGCCGTTCATGAAACATAATGTGAAACGTAATTCACGTTTCAAAGTTCTTTATTTAAAAATGTGTTGCGTTCAGTTCAACGCTCACGAAAAAATGCGTTCTTTGAATCGTTCAGCCACAACACTGCTACTGGATGTATAATTCTAAAAGAATATGTTATGTGTCACAAAATGAAGTTATAAGAGTTTTTTAGGCGAGAATGTAGTTGTTTAAAATTCAACTATGCGGTCAGTTTATCAAGATAAAGCTTACATAAAAAAAATGCTCAAACGATTTCGGAGATGTGACGGGAAGCTATTAACGTATTTATTATGCATTATATGTGTTATTTGTTCAGCCTGTATTCTAAATATGAACTGTCTGATATGAACTGAAGTTCATAATTAAATTCCCTTCTAAAATCAGACTTGTTTGGTGCTGGCTTATGTTTGGGAAGATTTCTATTTTATGTTTAAATGAGATCGGTCCGTTGTTACACGTAGATTAAACTGTTTAATGGAAAGTAAAAGAACTGAGCGCTTCTTCCACCACCGACAGGCTTTATACAACATGTTTTATCTATGTGTAAAAAGTAAACCATGTTGTCTCCATAGCCAAGTACACTGCTGTTCCAATTGTAGAATAACCGAACTGCGTTCTCCCGTCTTCGGGGGTATGTACTCACAAGTCGAACTTCCTAGTACAGACTTGGAAAGTACGCGAGCCGAAACGGCCCTTGTTTTGGTCCCGTTCCGCTGGATTACCTGTTGACGCAAGTTTTCCTGCTGGACTGCCTTTGGTGCGACTCTGTCCACTGGGCCCCTCTGTTCGCGGCTATGTCCGCAGTTTATGTTTTCGCCCGTTTGTTCCTTTGTCTCCTCTCTAGTGTCGGTAGCCCTCCGCTCCCTCCGGTCTCTTACCGCTGGCTCCTCCAGCTTACTGCTAGCTTCCGCGGCTTACTGCTAACCCCACGGCCTTCACGTTGAGCTTATGCGGCTTCACGCTAACTCCTTGCGGCCTCACGTTAGCTTCAGCAGCTCACGCTAACTCCCCGTGGCCTTACGTTTGCTTCTGCGGTTCCCCCGCTGTTTTTGGTTTGCTGTGTTTCCCTCGTTTCGAGCTGGTTTATTTACTGCATTATTATTAGTGTGGTTGCCTATATATGGCCCCTGTAGACCTCTGTAGGGTGGGCCCTGTGGGCCATGGGTGGGCCGATGACTGTAACTCAGTCAGTTTTCAACCTATGGCCACGAAATTTGGCAAGCTTGGTCCCGGGTGCAATCTGAGGTGATATGTGATGCCCATTGGGCCCCTATGGACCCCGGGTGGGCCCTGTGGACCCTGGGTGGGCCAATGACTGTAACTCAGTCAGTTTTCGACCCAGGGCTACGAAATTCGGCAAGCTTGGTCCCGGGTGCAATCTGAGGTGATATGTGATACCAACGGGGCCCATGAGGACCCCGGGTGGGCACTGGGGCCCCTGTGTGGGCCAATGATTGTAACTCAGTCAGTTTTCGACCTACGGCCACGACATTCGGCAAGCTTGGTCCCGGGTGCAATATGTGGTGATATGTAATGCCCATGGGGCCCCTATGGACCCCGGGTGGGCACTGGGGCCCCTGGGTGGGCCAATGACTGTAAAAATCAGTCAGTTTTCGAAACCCTATGGCACGAAACTTGCCAAGCTGATGCCGGGTGCAATGTGAGGTGATAGGTGATGCCCATAGGGGCCACCTGTTCGAGCCCCGGGTGGGCACTGGGGTCCCTGGGTGGGCCAATGACTGTAACTCAACCGTTTTTGATCTACGGCCACCCCGAAAATTGGCAAGGCTTGGGCCCGGGTGCAATCTGAGAGTGCTATGTGATGCCATGGGGGCCATTGCAGAGTGGCAACCAACAACTCGCTTTTCTTCAGTGTAAATTGCACCTCTCTAAGTTATTATTATTTCTTATTATTATTCACAATTTTCCAAAGCATTTCAACTGCCGCAGCTTTTCGAGATATCGACCCCGTCCAGCGTCATTGCGTGGCTGTGGGTGGAATGGTGTGCTTGTACAGGTCTCGGTCGGACTTTGGGGGGCCCGCAAAGTCCAAAAATTTTTTCCTAGAGGAAATGAATTGGGCCAAAAATTATGACTCATAACTCAGTCAGTTTCGAACTACGGCCACGAATTCAGCAAGCTGATACCGGGTGCAAATCTGGAGGTGAATATTGATGCCATGGGGCCCCTATGGATTCGGCTGGGCACTGGGGCCCCTGGGTGGTCAATGACCGCAACTCAGTAAGTTTTCGAACCCTATGGCCCGAAAATCGGAGCTTGGTCCCGGGTTGGCAATTCTGAGGGGGACATGTGATGCCCATTGGGTCCCTATGGACCCCTGGTGGGCCATGGGGCCCCCCTGGGTGGGTCAATGGACCGAACTCAGGTTCCAGTTTTGACCTATGGCCATGAAATTCGGGCAAGCTTTATCCCGGGAGCAATATGAGGTGACATGTGATGCCCATGGGACCCATGAGGAACAGGGTGGGCACTGGGGCCCCTGGGTCGGCCAATGAAAACTCAGTCAGTTTTTGATTACGGCCACGAAAATTGGCAAGCTTGATCCGTGTGCAACTGAGGCGATATGTGATGCCCATGGGGCCATGAAAACCCCAGGTGGGCACTGGGGACCTGGGTGGGCAATGTCTGTAACTCAGTCCGTTTTCGATCTACGGCCACGAAAATTCGGCAAGCTTGGCCATTGGGTGCAATTTGATGTGATATGTATGCCCATGGGGCCATTGCAGAGTGGCAACCCACACTGCATTTTCTTCAGGAAATGCACCTCTCTAGTTAGTGTGGTTGATATATAGGCAACCACACTATTTGAAATCCGAAAGTATTATTATTCCGTGTATTATTATTATTAGTATTAATTATTCCCGATTTTCGGCACGTTTCAAACGAGCAGCTTCGAGATATCGACCACGTTCCAGCGTAATGGCGTTGGGTTCTGGTCGGGAAATGGTGTGTTTGCTTGTATAGGGCCCCCGGTCGGACTTTGGGGGGCCCCGCAGGGCCCTGCAAGTCCGAATTTTCAAATAGGAAATGAATGGGCCAAAAGTTAATGAATCATAACATGAATCCCATTGGGCACTATGGACCCGGGTGGGCACTGGGCCTCTGGGGGGCCAATGAATGTAACTCAGTTAGTTTTCGGAATACGGCCACGAAATTCGGCAAGCTTGGTCCCGGGGTGCATGCATCTGAGTGAGGTGTGATGCCCATGGGGACCCCTCTGGACCTCGGGTGGGCACTGGTGGGGCCCCTGGCTGGCCAATGACTTGTACCAGGTCAGTTTCGATCTACGGCCACGAAATTCGGCAAGCTTGGTTCCCGGGTGCAAATCTGAGGTGACAGTGATGCCATGGGCCCTTGGACCCCGGGTGGGCACGGGGCCTGGCTGGGCCAATGACGGTAACTCAGTCAGTTTTAAATACGGTCACCGAAATTGACAGCTTGATCCGGGTGCAATCTGAGTTGATATGTGATGCCCATGAGTCCCATGAGGACCCAGGTGGGCACTGTGGCCCCTGGGTGGGCATGACTGTAACTCAGACAGTTTTCGACCTTACCAGCCACGAAAATTGACAAGCTTGATCCCGGGTGCAATCTGAGGTGATATGTCATCCATGGGGCCATGTGAGGGGACCCCGGGCTGGGCACTAGGGCAGGGGGCAAATGACTGTAACTCAGACAGTTTTTGACCTACGGCCACGAAATTTGGAGCTTGGTCCCGGGTGCCAATCAATCTGAGGTGATATGTGATGCTCATGGGGCCCCTGTAGACCCCGGGGTTGGCAACTGGGGCCCCTCGGGGGGACAATGACTGTAACTCAGTCAGTTTTCGGGACCTACGGCCACGAACTCGGAAGCTTGAACCCGGGTGCAACTGAGGTGATATGTGATGCCCATCATCATAGCCCGTATTGAACCCCGGGTGGGCACTGGGGCCATGGTGGGCCCAATGACTATAACTCAGTCAGTTTTTCGATCTACGGCCACGAAATTCGTCAAGCTTGTCCCGAGTGCAATCCGAGGTGAATGTGATGCCCATGGTCCCTATGGGACCCCGGGGGGCACTGTGGCCCGGGTGGGGCAAATCAACTGTACTCAGACAGTTTTCGATCTAACGGCCACGAAATCGGAGCTTGGTCACGGGTGCAATCTAGGTGATATGTGATTGGCCCATATGCCCATTGACCCCGGGGGGCACTGGGGCCCCCTGGGTGCCCAATGGGCTATACTCAGGCAGGTTTTCGATCTACGGCACGAAAATCGTCAAGCTTGGTCCCGAGTGCAATCCGGAGGTGATATGTGATGCCCATGGGTCCCTTATGGACCCCGGGTGGGCACTGTGGCCCCTGGGTGGGCAAATCACTGTAACTCAGACAGTTTTCGATCTACGGCCACGAAATTCGGCAGGCTTGGTCCCGGGTGCAATCTGAGGTGATATGTGATGCCCATGGGGTCATTGCAGAGTGGCAACCACACTCGCATTTTCTTCTGGAAATGCACCTCTCTAGTTATTATTATTATTCCGCGATTTTCGACGCATTTCAACTGCCGCAACTTTTGAGATATCGACACCGTTCCAGCACCATCGTGTCCGGTTCGGTCGTGAATGGTGTGCTTGTATAGGACTCTCCGGTCGAACTTTGGGGGGCCCTGCAGGGGTCCCGCAAAGTCCCGAATTTTGCCATAGGAAATGAATGGGCCAAATGTTAACGAATCATAACTCAGTCAGTGTTTGACATAATGCCACGAAATTTGGCAAGCTTGGTTCCGGGTGCAATCTGAGGTGATATTTGATGCCCATGGGGCCCCTGTAGACCCCGGCTGGGCACTGGGGCCCCTGGGTGGGCAAATGACTGTAACTCAGTCAGTTTTCGACCTACGGCCACGATATTCGGCAAGCTTGATCCCGGGAGCAATCTGAGGTGACATGTGATGCCCATGGGGCGCATCAGGACCCTGGGTGGGCACTGGGGCCCCTGTGTGGGCCAATGACTAACTCAGTCAGTTTTCGACCTACGGCCACGAAATTTGGCAAGCTTGATCTCAGGTGCAATCTGAGGTGAAATGTGATGCCCATGGGGCGCATGAGGACCCCAGGTGGGCACTGGGGCCCCTGGGTGGGCCAATGACTGTAACTCAGTCAGCTTTCGACCTATGGCAATAAAATTCGGCAGGCTTGGTCCCGGGTGCAATCTGAGGTGATATGTGATGCCCAAAAGGCCCCTGTGGAACTCGGCTGGGCACTGGGGCCCCTGGGTGGGCCAATGACTAACAGTCAATTTTTGACCCATGGCCACGAAATTCGGCAGGTTTGGTCCTGGGTGCAATCTGAGGTGACATGTGATGCCCAAAGGACCCCTCTGGACCCCGGCTGGGCACTGGGGCCCCTGGTGGGCCAGTGACCGTAACTCTGTTAGTTATTGACCTATGGCCACAGAATTCAGCAGGCTTGGTCCCGGGGGCACCCTGCGGTGACTTAATTACCTTTGGGTCCATGAGGTACACTAAGGGTCGGCCATTGCAGAGTGGCAATCACACTCGCATTTTCTTCAGGAAATGCACCTCTCTAGTTTTGTTCTTCGTATTATTATTATTATTATTATTAGTATTATTATTCCACCTGATTTTCGGTTCGCATCTCCTCCTACAGTTTGAGATATCGACACGGGACAAACACCAAAACGTCCGGCATGTTCCGGAGAAGTGTGCTTGTTAAAAGAAGAGAAATGTTGTTGCATTCGCATGCTACACTCACATTTGTGTGAAAAAAGTCCCATTTACTTGCATGGAATTTTTTTAAAAACTGCCCTAACTCGGTCAACTTTGAAGCTACAAACACCAAACTCGGCATGGTTGGACCTGGGCTGACCGAGACCCCTCAGTTCAAGTTTCGCACAGATTGCACTCCTTGGAACACTTTGTATCACTCTTTAAAAATCACCCCGTTCATTCTCTATGGCCACTAGCTAAAGTGCACACTCTAGCCTTGAGTGAAAATCCATTAATGCACTTTTTCACTGAACAAATGTGTCTAAAACCCTGATACTTTCACCTAGAAACTCAATTTAAACTGCAAATGGAAGAGATCCTTCCCCTTCATAAATCATCCAACTATTTCTTCCGTAAACAAATTATTTCTCGAGTTATGACGATTTGTTCGAGACCAGGGAATGAAACTTCCCTCATTCACAGCCATGTTAAATTTTGGAACTGCGAGGCGCCTTTTTTCAAAGTTTCATTTGTGTTTAACCTGTCATAACTTTGAAGCTTTTTCGTCAATCCACATCATCTTATATCGTAGCGATCAGCAAGGGGTCCTCTCTCACACAACGTATAATTGATTGGTTACATATTTTTCGAGTTATGACCATTTGTTTGAGAGGTCCAAAATAGCTTGAAACTGACTTTGGACACAGACATTCATTCACTTTTTCGCGGAACAAACGTGTGTAAAATCATTATACTTTCACCTACAAACTCCATTTAAATTTCAAATGGTAGACATACTTCCCCTTCATGACACATCCAAATATCTCGTCGTTCAACAAATCATTTTTCGAGTTATTACTGTTTGTTTGACAGGTCAGACATTTTACGCCTTTGAGGATTTTACAGGCGGCTGTGTGCAGCACGCAGAGACACACACACATGCCACGCCCACAGACCGAAAGCAGATCGCACTGAAACAGCGGCTTTTCGCCACTGAATTCAGAGACATTACTATGGATTTCCATCAATATGTTTAATACGACAACACAAAATGAGACACCACAACGGAAAATCTAAAAACGAAAGTGCTAAATCACTTTACATCTTTCAACGCCTCAGCGCGTTGCACTTAAAACCCGGACATCCCTGACAGCTGCAGGCTTGATCATTACTAGATCGCTTTAGTACATCGGCATCACAGAATAATGTAGAGATTAATATAAAATGCAGTACAGATGACACGAGTGCCGTTTCTCAATACCAAGTCCGCCAAGCTCGGACTTGCATACTACCTAATTCTGGAGTAGGAAGTTACACTTGCGACTGCGTTCTCCAGATGACGGGACGACGCACTTCGGCTATTCAGCAATTGGAACAGCAGCGTACTTATAGGGAGCCAACACGGTTTGCTTTTTACAGGTACATAAAATCCTAAAACATCTTGTATAAAACCTGTCAGTAATGGAAGACGTGCTCTGATCTTTTACTGTGCTTTCAAGAGTTTAATGTACGTGTAACAATGGACCGATAGCATTAAGCATCAATAGAAACGTTCCCAAACACAAGCGAGCAGCAAACAACTGTAGTTTTAGAAGGGAATTTAATTGTGAACTTCAATGTATATCAGACAAGTCATATTGACAAGACAGGCTGAACGACTAATAAATATAATGCATAGTAAATACATTAACAACTTTACGTCACATCTCCGAAATCGTCTGAGCAGTTTTTTACGTACGCTGTATCTTGACTGATAAACTGACCGCTTAGTTGAATTTTAAAGAACTACATTCTTGCCTAAAAAACTCTAGAGCTTCATTTCGTGACACAATAACAGTATGACTTTAGACATTCCACATCCACTTGGGAATCCTGTCATCTGCCATTACCGAGCTGGCAATGCATTGTGGGATATTTCGATTCAAATCTGCTCTGATGGTAATATGGCCACATCGAGAACACATCCGGGGATTTGGAGTGTACTTCGTTAGATGCAAACTTACACATGCAACAGTATTTGGGCTGCGACTGATGACGTTTCACAAGTTCACGACAGCACAAGCACAGAGAAGGACGCATATTGACACGTGGGCCGTTTCTCAATACCAAGTACGCGAATTATGGACTCGCGTACTTCCTAAGTCTGTACTAGGAAGTTCGACTTGCGAGTACATACTCCAGAAGACGGGAGAACGCAGTTCGGTTATTCTACAAATGGAACAGCAACGTACTTGGCTATGGAGACAACACGGTTTACTTTTTACACATAGATAAAATCCTAAAACATGCTTTAAAAAGCCTGTCAGTGGTGGAAGAAGTGCTCAGTTCTTTTACTTTCCATTAAACAGTTTAATCTACTTATAATAACGGACCGATTTCATATAAGCATAAAATGGAAACTTCCCCAAACATAAGCCAGCACCAAACAAGTCTGATTTTAGAAGGGAATTTAATTATGAACTTCAATTTATATCAGACAGTTCATATTTAGAATACAGGCTGAACAAATAACACATATAATGCATAATAAATACGTTAATAACTTCCCGTCACATCTCCGAAATCATTTGAGCATTTTTTTTATGAAAGCTTTATCTTGATAAACTGACCGCACAGTTGAATTTTAAACAACTACATTCTCGCCTAAAAAACTCTTATAACTTCATTTTGTAGACACAATAACAGTATTACTTTAGAAATTATACATCCAGTAGGGAGTCCTCTCATCCGGCATTACCGAGCTGGCAATGCATTGTGGGACATTTCGCTGTTCAAGTACGCACAAGTCTGCTTCGATGCATCCTCGGTAATTTGGGCGGATCGAGAACACATCTGGGAATTTGGAGCGTACTTGGTTAGATGCAAACTTGGAAATGGAACAGTACTTGGGCTGCCACTGATGACGTTTCACAAGTACACGAGAACACAAGTACAGAGAAGTACGCATATTGAGAAACGGCCATGGCGTACGACATGAGTCAGTATTTGGGCTGCTACTGATGACGTTTCACAACTATACAAGAAGACAAGCACAGAGAAGTATGCATATTGACAAATGGGCAATGACTACAGTCGATTTTCAGCATACGAACTCGGTCCCCAATGCACGTCGCAGGGGCATGCACCGTCGCAACACAGTCGCAGTTTCGCGCAAGCGACACACTAATTGTTCTTCGTATTATTATTATTATTAGTGTGTCGCGCAAGTTCTTGCAGAAACTGCGACTGTGTTGCGACTGGCATGTTCGGAAGAAGTGTGCTTGTCGACAGCGAAGAGAAAAGTTGTTGCAATCGCACAATTCACTTGAATGGGATTTTTTTTTAAACTGCCGTTACTCGGTCCATTTTTGAGCTACAAACACGAAACTCGGCAAGTTGGGACCTGGGCTGACCGAGACCCATCATCTCAAGTTTCGGACAGATAACACTCTTTGATCACATTCTGTCGCTCTTTAAAAATCACTCCATTCATTTAATAGGGCAGAAGCTAGAGTGTGCACTCTAGATTTCAGGGAAAATCGATTAATTCACATTTTCACTGAACAAACTTCTCTAAATCCTGATACTTTCACCTAGAAACTCCATTTAAACTGCAAATGGTAGAGATACTTCCCCTTCATAATTCATCAAAAGATTGCCTCGCTAAACAAATTATTTTTCGAGTTATGATGATTTGTTCGGGACTAGGGACTCAAAATTCCCTCATTGACAGCCATGTTAATTTTTGAAACTCCGAGGAAGCTTTTTCCAAAGTTTCATTTGTGTTCAATATATCATAACTTTGAGGCTTTTTTGTCAAGGTCCCAAAATCGCTTTGATGAAACTGAGATTTTAGGGGATTTTTATTAATTCACTTTTTCACTGAACAAACGTGTGTAAAAATCATTATTTATACTTTCATCTAGAAAAACTCCATTTAAACTTCAAATGGTAGAGATACTTCCCCCTTCATAACTCCTCAAAAGATGGCATCGCTAAACAAACTATTTTCGAGTTATGACGATTTGTTCAAGACTAGGGACTGAAACTTCCCTCATTCACAGCCATGTTTAAATTTGGGAACAGCGAGGCGCCTTTTTTCAAAGTTTCATTTGTGTTTAACCTATCATAACTTTGAGCCTTTTTCGTCAATCCACCATCATCTTATATAGTAGCGATCTGCAAGGGGTCCTCTCTCACAGAAAATTTTTATTTGTTAATTGATTGGTTACATATTTTTTGAGTTATGACCATTTGTTTGAGAGGTGCAAAAATCAGTTGATAGTCACTCTCTCAACGCTCTTTCTGTCACTGTTTTCGCGGAAACAAAACGTAGGTGTAAAATATTTAATTATACTTTCACCTATAAACTCCATTTAAAGTCACATGTATAGAAATACTTCCCCTTAATGATACCTCCAATATGTACGTCGTTCAACAAATTACTTCCTCCAGTTATGAGCGTTTGTTTGACACCTCTGAAATGAGAGGCAGACCAGAGACGAGGCTCCGTTCCGTTCGATTCAAACACCACACGCAGGCCACGCCACACAATGGAGAGCACATCGCGATGAAAAACGGATTCTTTGCAGTTAGATCTTTGCATGAATATGTTTTAATAGGAAGGCTTGATCATTACTCTGTAAAATCTTGTAATTAATTAAAACCAGTCCTAAAACCTTTAAGTCGGGATAAACATCACTTGTAATCCACACGAGCCACAGAGTAAAACAACGATGGCCGTCACAGCCGGAAACGCTCAATTCACTATTGTTCACTACACACTAGCTCCCTTCACTCCCTACACTCTTAAAGGGCCAGACAGCTCTTATGTAAATCGCATTTACAAGACAATTAATTTCACCTTCTAGAAGAAAACTCCATTTAAACTTCAAATGGTGTAGATGGAGAGATACTTCCCTAATGACACATCAAAGTATCTCATCGTTCAACAAATTATTTTCGAGTTATGACGGTTTTTGTTCGGGACTAGGTATTGATTTTCCTCCCATTGAGCCCCATTATAGTTGCTTCAACTCTTAATTTGTCCTTTTTCTAAATGACGAACGTTCATGTGTTTTAAACTTGTCATAACTGACAATTTCTCATCAATCCACACAGTTTTTTGTCATAGCGATCAGCAAGGGGTCCTCTTCCACACAAGCTGTTACAGAAAAAGCGATCGGTTATTATTATTTGTGGAGTTATGACCGTTTGTTTGAGAGGTCTGAAAACTGAGTTTGATAGGATTTTTTACAATAAAACATATGGCTGTGTAGATTTGAAATGTACTGTCATTGTCTCTCACACACACACACACACACACACACACACACACACACACACGCACATGCAGGCCACGCCCACACACAGAGCAGCTGTCATTCACACCGAATGGCTTGGATCAGCTCTTTGACACAATGTTTGCATTAGTTAACACAGAGGGCACCAGAGGTACCTGGCAGGACAGTTTTCGCCCTACAGCCATGAAATTTGGCAGGCTTGGTCCCGGGTGCAATCTGAGGTGACATGTGATCTGCTGCCCATGGGACCCCTGTGGGACCCCGACTGGGTACTGGGGCCCCTTGCGGGCCAAATGACCGCAACTCAGTCAGTTTTTGACCTCGGACACGAAATTTGGCAGGTTTCATCACGGCTGCAATCTGAGGTGACATGTCATGCCCATGGGGTCCATGAGGACCCCGATTGGGCACTGGGACCCCTGGCGGGCCAAAGACTGTAAAGACTCAGTCAGTTATTGACCTTATGGCCACATCATCAGCAGGCTTGGTCCTGGGTTGTAATCTGAGGTGAAGTGTGACGCCCATAAGGCCCCAGAGAGCCCCGGGTGGGGGCAATGGGTCCCTGGTGGGCAATGACTGTTTACCTCGGTCAGGTTTTCGACCTACGGCCCACAAAATTTGGCAGGCTTGGTCCCAGGTGAAAAATCTGAGGTGAATGTGATGCCCATGAGGCCCCTGTGGACCCCGGCTGGGCACGGGGCCGCTGGCGGGGAAAATGAACGTAACTAAGGCGGTTTTCAACCTACGACCACAAAATGTGGCAGGCTTGGTTCAGGGTGAAATCTGAGGTGACATGTGATGCCCATGGGGCCCCTGTGGCCCCGGCTGGGCACTGGGGCCGCTGGCGGGGCCAATGACCGCAACTCAGTCAGTTATTGATTTATGACCACGAAATTCGTCAGGGCTTTGTCCCGGGTGCAATCTGAGGGTGACATGTGATGCCCATGGACCCCTGTGGACCCCCGGTGGAACACTGGGGCCCCTGGCGGGCCAATGACCGCAACTCAGTCAGTTTTTGACCCTACGGACATGAAATTTGGCAGGTTTAATCACGGCTGCAATCTGAGGTGACATGTCATGCCCATGGGGGTCCATGAGGACCCCGGTGGGCAACTGGGGCCGCTGGGCGGGCCAATGAACGTAACTCCAGTGGGTTTCAACCTACGACCACAATATTGGCAGGCCTTGGTCCAGGGTGAAATCTGAGGTGACATGTGATGCCCATGGGACCCCTGTGGACCCCAGGCTGGGCACTGTGGCCCTTGGCGGGATAAATGACCGTAACTCAGTCAATTATTTACTTTATGGCCACAAACATCAGCAGGCTTAGTCCTGGTTTTGCAATCCGAGGTGAGGTGTGTGATGCCCATAAGGCCCAGGAGAACCCCGAATAGGCAGTGGGGCCCCTGGCATTCCACTGACCGTAATTCGGTCAGTTTTCGATCTAACGGTCACAAAAGTCAGCAGACTTGGTCCCGGGTGCTATCTGACGGTGACAATGTGATGCCCATGGGGCCCCTTGTGGACCCCGGCGGGATAGTGGGGCCCCTGGCGGGCCAATGAATGTAACTCAGTCGGTTTTCAACCTACGGCCACAAAATTTGGGCAGGCTTGTACTGGGTGAAATCTGAGGGTGACATGTGATGCCCATGGGGCCCCGGTGGACCCGGCTGGGCACTGGGCCCCTGGCGGGCCAATGACCATAAAACCCAGTCAGTTTTCGACCTATGGCACACGAAAATTGGCAGGCTTGGTCTCGGGTTCAATCTGAGGTAACATGTCCATACCCTGATGGGTGACTACAATGACTACAGTGCAGCTTTCGACCTACATTACTTGGTCCCTGATGCACAAGGCCGGGGGCAGCAACGTCGCAAAAAACACTCGCAGTTTCTGCAGGAACTGCACTTTCTAGTTATTATTATTATTTCACCTGATTTTCGGTTCGCATCTCCTCCTACAGTTTTCGAGATATCGACACGGGACAAACACCAAAACGTCCGGCATGTTCCGGAGAACTGTGCTTGTTGATAGCTAAGAGAAATGTTCTTGCATTCGCACGCTACTCTCGCATTTGTGCGAAAAAACGTCCCATTCACTTGCATGGCATTTTATTTAAAACTGCCCTAACTCGGTCAATTTTGGAGCTACAAACACCAAACTCGGCATGGTCGGACTTGGGCTGACCTACACCCATCATCTCAAGTTTCGAACAGATAACATTATTTCATCACTTTCTATCACTCTTTAAAAATCACTCCATTCATTGAATAGGACAGAATCTAGAGTGAGCCACTCTACATTCCAGGAAAATGGATTAATCCACCTTTTCACTGAACAAACGTCTCTAAAACCCTGAAACTTTCACCTAGAAACTCTATTTCAACTGCAAATGGTAGACATACTTCCCCTTAATCATTCATCCAAAGATGGCATTGCTAAACAAACTATTTTTCGACTTATGACGATTTGTTCGACACTAGGGACTGAAACATCCCTCATTGAGAGCCATGTTAATTTTGGGAACGGCGAGGCGCTTTTTTTCAAAGTTTCATTTGTGTTTAACCTGTCATAGCTTTGAGGCTTTTTCGTCAATCCACATCATCTTATATCCTAGCGATCTGCAAGGGGTCCTCTCTCAAACAACGTTTTCAGGTAATTGATTGGTTACATATTTTTGGAGTTATGACCATTTGTTTGAGAGGTCCGAAATCGCTTGAAAGTCACTTTGTACACGGACTTGTCGCGGAACAAACGTGTGTAAAATCATTATACTTTCACCTAGAAACTCCATTTAAATTTCAGATGGTAGACATACTTCCCCTTCATGACACATCCAAATATCTCGTCGTTCAACAAATTACTTCTCCTGTTATGAGCGTTTGTTTAAGGGCTGCACGAAATGCAAGAAGGAAAAGCTCAGACGCGCTCTGTGCCGTTCGATTCAAACACACACGCAGGCCACGCCCAACACACGGAGAGCACATCGCAATGAAAGACGGATTCTTTGAAGTTAGATTTGCATCAATATGTGTAATATGAAGGCTTCATCATTACTGTAAAATATTGTCATTAATTAAACAGTCCAAACCTTTAAGTCGAGTTAAACATCACTTGTAATCCATACAAGCACAGAGTAAAACATGGCCGGCACAGCCGGAAACGCTCAATTCACTACTGTTCACTACACACTAGCTGACTCCTTCACTCTTAAAGGGCCAGACAGCTCTTATGTGAATCGCATTACATGACAATTACTACATGGCTTTACTAAACTGTAACTCAGTTATTTATTGACCTATGGCCACAACATTCAGCAGCCTTGGTCCCAGGTGCAATCTGAGGTGACATGTGACGCCCATAACGCCCCAGAGAACCCCGGCTGGGCACTGGGGCCTAAGGCGGGCCAATGACTAAAACTCGGCCAGTTTTCGACCTACGGCCACAAAATTTTCAGGCTTGGTCCTGGGTGAAATCTGAGGTGACATGTCATGGCCATGGGGCCCCTGTGGACCCCGGCTGGGAACTGGGGCCACTGGCGAGTCAATGACCGTAACTCGGTCGGTTTTCAAACTATGGCCACAAAACTTGGCAGGGTTGATGTAGGGTCAAATCTGAGGTGACACGTGATGCCCATGGGGCCCCTGCTGACCCCGGCTGGACACTGGGGCCCCAAGCAGGCCACTGACCGTAACTCTGTTAGTTTTCGAGCTATGGCCACAAAATTTGCCAGGCTTCGTCCAACGAGAAATCTGACATGACATGTGATGCCCATGGGGCCCCTGTGGACCCCAGCAGGACACTGAGGCCCCTAGCAGGCCATTGACCGTGACTTAGTCAGTTATTGATTGATGACCACGAAATTCGCCAAGCTTGGTGCTGCATGCTATCTGAGGTGACATGTGATGCCCATGGGGCCCTTGTAGACCCCAGCAGGGAACTGGGGCCCTGGCGGGCCAATGACCGTAACTCAGTCAGTTTTCGTCCTACGGCCATAAAATTAGGCAGTCTTGGTCCCCTGGTGAAATCTGAGGTGACATCTGATGTCCATGGGGTCCCTGTGGACCCCAGCAGGGCACAGGGGCCCCTGGCAGGGCAATGACTGTGACTCAGTCAGTTATTGGTTTATGACCACGAGATTTGGCAGGCTTGGTCCCAGGTGCAATCTGAGGTAACATGTCATACCCTGAGGTGACTACAATGACTACAGTCAGCTTTTGAACTACATACTCGGTCCCTGATGCACGTCACAGGGTAACGCACTGTCGCAACACACTCGCAGTTTCTGCAGGAACTGCACTTTCTAGTTAATATTTTTATTATTATTATTATTCCACATGATTTTCGGTTCGCATCTCCTCCTACAGTTTTCGAGATATTGACACGGGACAAACACCAAAACGTCCGGGATGTTTCGTAGAAGTGTGCTTTTTCATAGCTAAGAGAAAGGTTGTTGCATTCGCACGCTACTCTCGCATTTGTGCGAAAAAAAAGTCCCATTCACTTGCATGGGATTTTATTTAAAACTGCAGTAACTCGGTCAATTTTGGAGCTACAAACACCAAACTTGGCATGGTCGGACCTGGGCTGACCGACACCCATCACCTCAAGTTTCGGACAGATAACACTCTTTCATCACTTTCTATCACTCTTTAAAAATCACTCCATTCTTTGAATAGGGCAGAAGCTAGAGTGTGCACTCTAGATTTCAGGGAAAATCGATTAATTCACCTTTTCACTGAACAAACATCTCTAAACTCCTGATATTTTCACCTACAAACTCCATTTAAACTGCAAATGGTAGACATACTTCCCCTTAATCATTTATCCAAAGATAGCATCGCTAAACAAATTATTTTTCGACTTATGACGATTTGTTCGACACTAGGGACTGAAACGTCCCTCGTTGACAGCAATGTAAAATTTGGGAAGGGCGAGGCGCCTTTTTTCAAAGTCATGACATGGCCATGGGGCCCCTGTGGACCCCGGCTGGGCACTGGAGCCCCTAGCGGGCCAATGACCGTAAGTCAGTCAGTTATTGATTTATGACCACGAAATTCGGCAGACTTGGTCCTGCGTGCTGTCTAAGGTGAAATGTCAGGCCCATGGGGCCCTGTGAACCCCAGCAGAGCACTGGGGCCCCTAGCAGGCCATTGACCGTGACTCAGTCAGTTATTGATTTATGACCACGAAATTCGTCAAGCTTGGTGCTGCATGCTATCTGAGGTGACATGTGATGCCCATGGGGCCCTTGTAGACCCCAGCAGGGAACTGGGGCCCCTGGCGGGCCAATGACCGTAACTCAGTCAGTTTTCGTCCTACGGCCATAAAATTAGGCAGGCTTGGTCCCAGGTGAAATCTGAGGTGACATGTGATGCCCATGGGGCCCCTGTGGACTCAGTCAGTTATTGATTTATGACCACGAAATTTGACAGGCTTCGTCCCAGGTGCAATCTGAGGTAACATGTCATACCCTGAGGTGACTACAATGACTACAGTCAGCTTTCGAACTACATACTCGGTCCCTGATGCACGTCACAGGGTAACGCACCGTCGCAACACACTCGCAGTTTCTGCAGGAACTGCACTTTCTAGTTAGCTATTGAAATCAGAAAGTATTATTATTCTGTTTATTATTATTATTATTATTATTATTATTATTAGTGTGGTTGCCTATATAGGCAACCACACTATCCGCTTGTTAAGTCGTGACTTAACTACTTTCCGATAATACTATATCCGGGTCCATCCCTCGAGGCGCTTGTGTTTTCACCATGCCACAGTGCTGTGTTCCCCGTTGTATGAATCGATCTGAGTCCAAAGGTACAATCCAGCTGTCATTCTACCGTTTTCCTTGCGATAAGAAAGAGAAGAGGAAATGGCTCAAGGCAATAATGTAAGTTACAGTTTTTAAATTAATGAAGAAAAAGGTTTAGCGTAAATGAGTGTTAGCATTAGCTATCTTTGGGGTAGCTATCTAAGTGGGGTACGCTTTTATTGAGTTGTATATCGGTTTTAAAGGGTGTTTCTGGGTATAAACTTACATTTGTGTGTTTAGGTTGTAAGAAGCTTATATGTATTGCCAAGTTAAGGCGAAAATAACTAGGCAATAAGCCACTGTCTGACCGACAAGCTGACAAACTGACAGAAAAAACACAGTGATTTGGGTACCAAGCAAGGGGGAAAAAAAATCAATAAAACCAGTATTCTTTTTAATAAAAGCCCATATGGGTGTTTCTGCTATTGCCATTGGGTGCTAACGTTAGGTATGTTACGTTTAACTAGGTTAGTTAGCTAGCTAACGTTAGCACCTGCACTCTGTGCTGTTATATTATATTTTAACTTACCTACTATGTTTAAAATTTTCTTACTTAA
>JAJAGP010005969.1:0-26878 GCA_025084515.1 Ancistrus triradiatus | reverse complement strand
TAGTGTGTTAGCCTTTGTTACTTTGGTCCTAGCTCTCTGCAGGTCATTCATCAGGTCCTTCCGTGTAGTTCTGGGATTTTTGCTCACCGTTCTCATGATCATTTTGACCCCACGGGATGAGATCTTGCGTGGTGCCCCAGATCGAGGCAGATTATCAATGGTCTTTTATGTCTTCCATTTTCTTACAATTGCTCTCACAGTTGATTTATTCACACCAACCTGCTTGCCTATTGTAGATTCACTCTTCCCAGCCTGGTGCAGGTCTACAATTTTTTCTGGTGTCCTTCGACAGCACGTTGGTCTTGGCCATGGTTGAGTTTGGAGTCTGACTGTTTGAGGATGTGGACAGGTGTCTTTTATACAGATAACACGGTGAAACAGGTGCCATTAATACAGGTAATGAGTGGAGGACAGAAGAGCTATTTTAAAGAAGAAGTTACAGGTCTGTGAGAGCCAGAAATCTTACTTGTTTGTGGGTGACCAAATACTTATTTTCCACCATGCTTTACAATTAAAGTCTTTGAAAATCCTACAATGTGATTTCCTGGTTTTTTTTTCTCATTTTGTCTCTCATAGTTGGTGTATCTGTGATGAAAATTACAGACCTCTCTCCTAATTTCTAAGTAGGAGAACTTGCACAATCAGTGGCTGACTAAATACTTTTTTGCCCCACTGTACAGTCAGTTCCAGAAGTATTTGAAATTTTGCATTTAGTAGCTGCTCATGGGACCTCTCAATATGCAAATATCCAAATGGGTGACGGACAGTAATTAGCGTGAACGAACAAATCAAACTTTTCAGAGAAATATCAGAAGCTTGAGGTGTGGCCAAAATAAACTATTTGGTACATTATTAAAAAATAATGCACAGCTCAGCAACACTGTTTCCGTTTTGGCTCAATTGTTGTGTGTCAATCTCCAAATACTTATGAATCTGACTGCATGTCATCTGTTTTTAGTCTTCAACTCAAATTTACACATTTCATCAAGTCTATTTTCTACCATGTACTTTAACTTACAGGTTGTAGATCATCGAAAATCTTGTTTGTCTTTATAGCTGGAGCAAGACATCTTCCAACCAGTCAGGCCGGCTGAAGCTGGGAGGACTACTAAGTAGTCCCAGTGACATAATTTGTGCATCTGGAAAGCAGACCATCTTGTCAGCAATCATAACATGTTGTAGTATTTGAGAATCAATGTTACTTGTAGCTGGAAGTGGAGACAAGTTTAGATACCGAGAATAAACCCATCTTGTCTTAACTAGCACCAAACTTGCTATCTGGTTATGCTTTTTAGCTCTATGGCAATGCCAATCAGAAAATAAAGTTTACTGGAGCAAAATACTGAGGATGCATTCTAATGTCATAGCATAGCATGGCAACGTCTTTAAACAATACCTGCAGAAACAGAATCCACTTTGGAACGAATATCCAAGGCCTGCTTCTTTTGTCTGGAAAAAAAAGCTGACAAAGGCATCCAATTCTCTACAAGATTTCCATGACATGTTGGGTTCAGATTGGCAAAGTCTTGAACAATCTGTAAAAAGTAATTGTAAAGAGTTTTTCCAAAGCATATATCAAACAGTATTTCAACACTTTTTTTATTAAATAGAGAACATCAACAGGGGGTCTGAAAGCAACCTCAAGTTTAAATTTAACTCCACATTTGATGAAGATTCACCAAATAATCCTCTTCATCATATCACTCTCTCCATGTCTAGCTTGTTTGTTTATTTATTATCTTATGCTGTTAGTTAGGGTGAGGGTTGTATGCCATTAAAGATTGAGACTCACCCCTCCTCCAGTGTTTCACAGTTTACATGTACCCTCACCATGTGCTTACAGCATTGGAAAATAGGATAAATGCTCAAAGAATCTATGGAAATACACATTTGCAAAGAAACGGGATTTTTTTTTTCTTCAAAACTCCATGCTGCTTTGGAAACAAAATGATCCATTTCCTTTTCTTTGGATTTTGAACTGGATAACTATAAAAAATCATTTACATTTTAATTTCAAACTACCACCGTTCTACCGGACCAGTTTAACAGTAACAAGCTAACGATAACTTGATTTTTTTTTTCCTCACTTTACACTTTTTTGTGAACAGATAAATGTAACTCATATTACTATTCACACATTTCACCAACTGAATAAAAATCAAACTATGAATAATAATAGTACTTACTTTCCACAGCTGGTGTGGTTAGCACAACCTCTTTCAGAAGGAAAATGGATGCGAATGAAGCAGGAATCAGACGTCCATTGCATGCATGTTCCCTTTCATGTCCGTGCAAGAAACCATCGAGCAGTTGACAAAATCACCCATATACTTACTCACTGACTATTGACGTCAGCATGAGTTTGGGAATGGAAGCCATTACAATTTGACGGAGCTATGATGTAAACAGAAGCAGTATAAAATAAAAACAAGGCCCTACACTCATGAATGCCAATAACCTTAACACCTAAGCCTTTCGTTCTCATAACAACTACTTCCAAGATTCCTTATTTTATTTACGTTTTCAATTTTCTAATGCAAAGCATTCACCTTGACCTGTAGCTTGCACTGGAATATCCATATGGTTTGATTGTTCTCAGCTCAATTTCTCTTCTCCGTTGTGATTGGACGGACCCATTGATTGTATCAGATTGGTTGAGTAATTGATTGTAACTGGTTATTAACCTCAGAGAACTTTGTGGCCAGCAAAGCACTATGTGAGAACAGGCCTTAATCATTCACAAATGGCAGCCATTAATGAAATTAGATTCTGTTCTAGAGCATAACATTATTTGTTCAAGGTAGCATCAACAAGGGCATTCAGTGCTGAAGTTTACTTTCCTGTGTAATTATATTTCATGTACTATTCTAAATACAATGAATTTAAGTTTATGAAACATTTAGGTTTGTAACTGCTCAATTACTTATTTTATGGATCAAAGCTGCAGTGGACATGGATTAGGATAAAAGCATCTATTTATTGGATATTTATTGGATTTATACATGTGATTTGATATTGTGTCAAAATGTGGAGGCTCAAGGCTTACATGTTTCAGATATTTATCAAAAATAATTTGTATAAAATATATCCTGCACATGGAGTAGCAACAGAAATTATTCAGTAGTTTTACTGAGCGTGAAACAAATGTATTTTGCCTTTCCTGAAGTGTTCACCAATTACAACTTTGCCACTGTCAGTGTTTTGTATGGTTTTGCTTTTTATTAGGTACACCTCCTTGTTTTAAACCAGATTACCTGGAGTAAGCCCTTGCAGACACAGGAGGAGGAACAGTGAGTGTAGAACCAAGGAGGTGTACCTAATAAAGTGGTCAATCACAAATGCTAAACATAAAGCTCCAACACAAATTGAACATGAAGAAAATAAACAAAGTTGAAGGCAAGCAAAAGACACTTACAGAAAGTAAATGTGCATATATTTAATTTTAGCATGGAAGACTATAACCATGAGAGGAGAAAGGTTACAACTGCACTCAGCAAACACACTCTCACTGGGGCAATTTAGAGAGAATTAAGAACATTGATTTAGAGATAATCTAGAACATCAGCTCCAAAGACAACTAAGATGGAAGTAAAAAAAAAAAACACAAGAAGTTTGGGAAGTCTAATCCAGGACCTCAGACTTTGTTTATTGAGGTTTTCTTTATTTCTCACTTTTAAGGCAGTGCTGGCATTTTTGTATCCCATTGATTGTAGATTTTGGTTCAGCTCCTTGTGTCAGTTCTGACATTTCCTCACAACATAGTTGTGCTTGCCCTGGGTGACACTCAAGCCACTAGTAAAATACATGGTTAAAACTTGTGTTATTCCCCGGAATGGTTGGGATTAGAGTTTACAGCACAATATTGCATACATTCAAGAAGGTTCAATATCGAAATGACCACCTGTTATGGACATAAACTTATAAATAATTGATATAATAAGAAAGGTCCTTCTGCTAGGGACCTTCTCTATCAATGCACCTGGGCCTAAACCCCCACTGTCTTATGACAAGATGAAGCACACAGAGGACAAGGAGAGACAAAACACTGCACAGCCTGTATAGAATCCCGCTGGGAATAAAGTGAGTAAACAAGCCAACATGGTGGAACACTAAGCAGGATGTGATTGTATGGCGTGGTATGGCAGATGATTAGGAAGGGGAGAATGTACGAAACCTAGACATAGTCTTGACAATCACCTTGTTGGCTGCTATTACTGGATTTGGTTCCCACTCTATAATAGCTGGTGACACATTTAGGTCACTGTCAGTTGACTGCTATCTATTCATACTCAAACAATATTGAGCTATATCCAATTCATTGTCAAAATATTAAAATCATCCTGCATGGTTCAACTGAATCTTATTACATTAGATTTACATTTCTTATTACATCAGGTTTACATTTGTGATTTGCCATCCTTGATCTATGAGAACTTGCGTAGTCAGATAACAGTTGCATATCCCCAGCAGTATATAACTTCTAACACTTATTAGTTTTAAATGGTAGTTTATTCAGTAGGTTTGTGTTTAGGTATTACAGCCAAACCCCATTATTGGAATGTAACTCATTCCGGATAAGCTTCAAACAGCAGAAGTCGATTTCCATTACTTTCAGTTATGTCAGCATAATGTAGTGGGTGAGGCAGCTTTGTTGGCCCTCTTGTCTGCTACCTATGGGTTGGGTGGGGCTTGTTCATCATGTGTACAACTGCATGCTTGTGCATGCGTTCTGGATTTTCATTCACTATCATGGATTTGTGGATTTGAAAGAGGGTTAGAGGAATAAAATGTTACAGCAGGAGGTTGGATGGCATTAAAGTTAGGTATCAGAGTTTGAGCAGATTCTCTTATTCAGAGTGCCTTACAGTTCAATAGTAATCAAAGCAATTATGGGTTAAGTGCCTTGCTCAATGGCCCAACAGTGTCAGCTTGGTAGTGCTGGAGTTTGAAACTTGGCCCTTTTGGTCCATAGTCCAGTACCTTAACCAGCACGGTCCCTTCTTCCATGCTGCTGAATTGCTGAACTATTAACTGTCTTGTAAATGTATTAAATTCCTTACAAAATTACAATATCACTGGGTTATCAGCCAGTCAATAAATCAATAACACAAAAAAAGTTGCTGAAATAATACTATGACTCATAAATTCAGATGAGGTATTATAACATCCACTGGCAAGGACTAAGCTAAACTGTTTTAGTAATGGCAGAGACAGTGTTTTCTGTTTTGCTGCTAATTCTTTTGCTAATAGGATGAAAGAGTGTGAATTAGCACATTGGGTCATATGGCAAACTCTATTCAAGCTCAGTGTGAAAACTGCTGGTTCTTGTTAGGAAATTAAAATGTATTAGACCTGGTATTCACAAACTGGTAAAAAAAAAGGTGAAAAGAGGAACCATGCATAATTCTGGGCTCAACACTGTTTTCATGGGATAAACATAATTTGAATTAGTCATGTCTCCTGATATGCACATGTCTAACATCCACGGAAGCAGAGGATAAAGGAGCATGCTGCTAAAATTCCTGGCTAATCACTCTTGGGTACCGTTCCCTTTTGGCTGCTTGTAGGAGCTTGGCTGCTGAATAATTTCAACCAGCTTGTCCAATCCACCTGGCATGGCAGGATTTCTCTTTGCTTCTCAGTCTATGACAGGAAAATGCTGAACATTAGTGATCAGTCCAGCTTTGTCCATGCTACTAGAATTAGCATACTCTAAAACTGAGGCCAAGAATTGTAGTGTGTATAAATGATTTTTTCTAATTTGTCTAGGTGCTATTTGGTGTCTTGAAATAAACTAAGAATATTTGTGTTTTGACCAGTTCCAAAAATGCTTTCACAAATGATTTACCATCTGTCAGCCTTCATCAGAGGAAGCTACTGCTCAAAACAGAGCTATGAGTGACATCTAAGTTCAGGCAAATATACACTGTGATAAAACTGTTTATTGACATTAATTAGCAATCTTTCTTTGTCAGTATTATTTGGATAGATATTCTTACTTCTGAACTCTTATTACATCTAAAGCACATCTAAAATAAATGTAAATTTAAAACATCTAGGCTCTGCAGTGTCGTTCTTCTGGATCATTTCATGAGATGCGTGAGTTTACACATGCTACTTGGGCCAAGTATCCACATAGATGAGTACTAGATGTTGGACTGAGGGAAGCCCATTACCATGAAGCAGTTGCTACAGGGGGAAACATATGTGGTGAGAAGAAAGAAACAGAAGGCTGAAACTTGGATGTCCAGTAGGCCATCTGTCCTCAACCCTGATAGAAGCCAGGCAGCTCTGAAAGCTTGATGATGCTCCTTCAGACTCTATCCCTAGACAACTTTAAATCCCTAAGGGAGAATTTCATTGCTATATTCAACACCTCTGGCCAGACCGGATGCCAGAACAGCTTTAGTTCTATGCAAATGCATACATTGATGACATGCCTTCATGCACTATGTTAGAAATTGGCAGATTTAAAAAGGAGATAGCATGTCTGGTGTTATACCTAAATTATAGGTTGGCAGGGAAGTTCAAAAGCTCTTTTCTGGTGAGAATGTGATGGACATGCACTTACTTCTTTCAGCATACGTCGGCCATACACTCAGTGCATTTTCTGTTATTTCATGCTTTGTCTTGGAGTTTTGTGCTCAATTCCATCAGCTTTTGCCAAGTAGTCTATACTTATACCACCAGCTGTAATTCAGCAACCAGATTATGTTTATAGCCCTTAGTCGATGCCCATATCCACAACGACATAGAATTGAGCTGAACAGTTGAAGGCTAAGGGTCTTGCTCAAGTGCCTAAACGTGGCAGCTTGGCAGAGACAACATTTGAACTCTGAACTTTCTGATTAGTAGTCCAGAGCTACTGAACCACTATCGACTATGAAATTAATGTACCTCTACAGGCACAGTAACTGCACTACTGTCTTCATTTAATATTGTGTTTTTAAGTTTTTGATGCAACATCAAAACCCAAAAACATAAGAAGGAATATAAATAACTGAATAAACCACACCAAGGCTGTCATAGAATTAAATGTTCCAGGAAAGAAAATACTAGTGAATGTGGGGTCAGACATGACATGGCACCAATTTAAATACCCTGTTCAAAATAAAAAAAACATATTAAAACTATCCTAGTGTGACTCAAAAGTGCTTTTTGTGTGTATTACAAAATTTTGTTTATTAAAAGCATTTCATTCTGCTATCTCTTAAAGCATGATGCAGTAGGGGATTTCCAAGTTAAAATATAACTTTGTGGAGAACCCGATAGGTATATTTTACTTAGTTTATTTATGGGATAATGGAACAAGTGTAGAACCTTTTAATGAGCCTGTATCTTGGGTTTATTTAACAGTGATGCATTGTAGATCAACTTTCTTTCCAAAACTCATCGGGAAGTTTCTCACTTACCTCTTTGGATCTTGATATCCAAGTATAGCAGAGCTCACAGGCATTGTAAAGTCAAAGACATACTTGATGTCTGGAATTAGGGTGGGAGAGAAACAGCTCACATAAAGATTTTTTTCAACATAATGTCTATCCTTGAAATATCAAAAACAAAGTAGGAGTGGGGGGAGTTGAATTTGGAAAAAAAATTATGAAAAGAAGTCAAATTTGTCATCAGTATAGAGATCCTAATGCAGTGATTATGATGTATGGGTGTATGAATGGAAACCAAAGGTGAAGCAAGACATCTTTTTAATTGATTTAAAATGTTCAATTCAAGGAATTTTGGGAAATTGGTAAAAATGGTTTTAGTTTGAGAATACTAGCACTGGGAATGATGAATCTCATCCATAAAGGTGAATTAATGGCTCACCTGGAATAACCCACTGCTCAACAATAATGTTTAAATCAACATGGCCCAAGCCACCAGTAGATCTTTGTAGATGTAATGTTTCAAGATAGTTGCAGTGAGGAAGATGGGAATATTCTGGACAAGAGCTAGAAATTTTGGAAGGGAAGCCATGTTATAGCACTGATATGTCTAGTCAATGATAGAGGAATAATTTCCAACTATCTTAAATGGGCTGGAGCAATCTGAGATGGACAAAATTGAGAACATTGGACACAGATAGAGCATTTTTATCCAGGTGATATGAGTGACCAAACCCACATTTATTTTATAACCCAAAATATATTCATCCCCTTTTATCTGGCCAAAATGCCTTTTGGGCTTCCAAAGACATGAAGGTAGCAGTCATGTCGATCTTATAATCTGTATATAAACTATTAAAAACCAAACACACATAATAATAAAAGAAAACTTTCCTGGTATGAACAAGGTCTACTATGGGTGTGTACTGCTTTTGAAAGCCTGGTTTTTAGCGCTTTTATGAATACTTTGCGGGGGACAGTGCATCTGGCCGTCGTGTAACACACTGAGTGGGAGGGGATGTACAAAGGGAAAAAAATACAGGAGAAACCGCATTATAGTACATCCGCACGAAAAAATTGTAATATATTCAAAAATATCAAATCTTAAATAACGGCTGACTAACTACTTTTAAAATCAGCAGGAAAAAGCCGTTAAACCTGGTGTTTTTGCGGCTTTTAATGAATACTTTTGAAATCAAAATGTAGGAGAACTATGAGGCCACGTCTGTGGGACCTTTTTTTTTAGAGACAGGAAATATTTCCTTTGTTAAAAGAGAATCGGAGAGCCTTTTTATTATTATTGGAATTATTTATTATCCCCAGTATGGTAAGGAAGGGCAATATTCGTACAGAAGGCTTATAAAATTCACACACAAATCCATCAAGACTAGCAGCTTTTATAAGGTGGGATGCTTGAATAGCAGTGAGCTTCTCTGTTAGAGGAAATATGTTTGTCTAAACTGGTTACTGTCAGGTCTTAATATATAGAAACCCTTATATAGCATTTATATATATATAGTATATATACTGCTCAATAATAAATATAATATATAATATATAACTACAAATATAACTGCTCAAAAAAGGGAAATCCTAAGACATCCTCAGAATCTGAATGAAGATTCTATTCCCATTGAATACTTTTGTTTTCTGTACAAAGTTGAATATGCTGACAACAAAATCACACAAAAATGATCAATGGAAATAAATTTATTTCAACCAATGGAGGCCTGGATTTGGAGTCGCAACTCAATATTTAAGTGGAAAAAACACACTACAGGCTGATCCAACATTATGTAAATGTCCTTAAAACAAACGTCACCTGGGGCAACGAAGAGTGACTTTGTAAAAAGCATTTTCAAGGTCCTGGAGTGGGCCTAGCCAGTCTCCAGACCTCAACCCTATAGAAAATTTGTGGAGTTAGTTGAAAGTTTCGTGTTTTTCCCCCAAAACAATCACTGCTCTAGAGGGAGATCTGCATGGAGGAGTGGGCCAAAATACTAGCTACAGTGTGGTGCAAACCTGGTGAACAGACTTACAGGAAAACGTTGAAACCTCTGTCATTGCCAACAAAGGTTATGTTTTACAAGTAATTGAGTTGAACTTTTGTTATTGAACCAAATACTTATTTTCCACCAATAATTTACAATTAAATTCTTTAAAAATCCTACAATGGTGATTTTCCCTGGCTGGGCTTTTTTTCTCAATTTGTCTTTCCTAATAGAAGTGTAGCTATGAGGAAAATTACAGACGCTCTCTCTCATCTTCTAGCTTTCTAAGGTAGAGAACTTGTACAATCAGTGGCTGACTAAATACTTTTTTTTGCCCCACTGTGTGTGTGTGTGTGTGTGTGTGGTTGTGTGTGGGTGTGTGTGTGTGTGTGTGTGTGTTGTGTGTGGTGTGTGGTGTTTGTGTCTATCTGTACTGTCCGCGTTATTATTACTACCTTATTTGCATAATGTAAAATCGTAATTAATTTTTTTGGGAAGTGGGAAAATTCTTCTCCCCATACTGCTTGTTCTAATTCAGGAATTTTTTTTTTTCAATCTCTAAAATGGTTGCCATTGTTCATTTTTCCTTTTTTCCTGTGAGACTAAAGAGATACTGTCTGTTCCCTCAGGTAAATGCTTTGATGGTTTCCCAAAATGTTACTAAAGAGTCAGACACCTCCACCATTTTAGCCTTGAGAAATTCAGGTTTTGTGGTGATTTATTGATTATGATGATGCGTTGATGGATTTCTAAAGCACCGATTATAGTTCTGTTTACTGGGGTATGACTAGACAATGGCCAGATATAAAAATGTTATGATATTTAGTATTGGCAATGTGCAGTACAAAGATGATTACGAAGCAGTTGATCCTCATATATGACGTTTGGGCTTGAGAGTAAAAGGAGTAATCTCTACATGTGTGTTGTTACAGTTTCCAAATAGCTATCATATTCCTACATTTTATTTGATTATTCAGTACATTTACGGATTGGGGTTTGAATGGGTTTATTTATGTAGAAGTATAGCAATAGAACCTTCTGCCCATAATGACATTTAAGGTACTACCTTCACGGACTGTGTTAAACAATTTATAGGAAAATTTACAGGGTTGTCAAAATTTGGGGAATATACAATATGTGTTTTTGGGAAATTAGTTGTATTTTGAAATAATTGTATCTACCATGTGGCTCAATAGACATGAAATTAAGATAAAGGAAATAAAAGTAAATAGATTTTGATATACTTGTGATACACATTGAAGTACACATTCAACTATTGAATATACACTGTTGAGTAACACTGTGTGTTAAAATATATGTGTATAGCTAAATGTTTTTTGTGGAAGAAAATTGTAGTGGCCTTGAGCGAATTAAAATGTGTAAGCACTCTGCCCCTTTTAATTGGATGACCCAGTCCTCACTTGTTCCAAGAAGCAAAGGTTATAATATTCCTGCCCCCACGATCAGTCACAGTTATTTACCCTGAAAAAAGAAACAGAAAATGGTAGAGACAGCTCAGGTGGAAAACCCCATGCGAAATAACAGCTGGTAGTTGTTAGCGAACTACACTGGGCTTGAATTAGGTAAACATGTGAAACCGGATGAGAGAATAAGCTTAGCACAGAGGTCTTCTCCCATGTACTGTCTTGCTAACGCCACCATTTGTCTTTGGTGTAATACTGTTTTTACGTACTGTGTTTTATATACTGTTAATTACTGTGATTTGTTTTTTGTTTAACCCACTAATTACATGGTTATTCTACGTTTAGATATATGAATGAGAAATTTAAGTAAAATTATAATTAATATTTAAGTGATTATGGGGCATAACAAGTGATACAACTTACTGTAATATTGGTATGTATCCATAGCCATGTTCTATTAATATGATGGGGGGGGGGGGGCATTGTTTTTATCCATCACAGATAATGACATAATGTCGGTGACAGGTCACCTCAGTTCTCTCAAGTAAATGAAATCAACAAGGTACTTTCCTCTGCATCTGAATGAAGGTTACTGTGCATTCTGAATTCAACTCTCGTAAACTGGACAGATCGTCTTTTACGTTTTATTGATGCTCGTGTAGCCTTACCGTCTGTCCAATATATAAATCTGCTTTCTATTGACAGTGATGTCAAAATTAGAGACCATCTTTGCCTTATCCCAGCAGGTGTTTTTGCCTGAACCACTTCTGTAATGACAGCCTCCTCCTCATTCATCATCGTGGCTTCAGGTGTTCCCAGATAGCAAATGAGTGATGGCCCAGTGCCGACCACTTTCATTTGGCCTACATGCTGCTGTAAAGTGACAGCAATGAACTCGTCTCAATCTGGCTGCCAAACAACAGCCACATCTCAACCTTGATAAAACTGACTTTCTATTATGATAGGGACTACATCGTGCAGACTCGCTAAGCCTAAAATCGAAATGCCACATGAGAAATGCATTATATATAAACAGTTGTGTTTGTGCCCATTCCTAAATGCCATAAAAACCTTTACAGTTGGCTTACTTTTGGCCCAGTTGGCATTCCCCTTATTAGTTTATTAGTTTTATTTAATGTCGTATCAGCATCAATGACTATATTCATCACAGACACACTATCTCCTGTTTTGTTTTTTTGTTTTGAAGCCACACTTTTCATGGAGCCCATTACAAACCTGAAAACAAAGTATTAACTAGAACCAGGATTGACAGGTATATACAGGTGTAGATCTACAACATGCAGTCCTGTGAGTACCAAGGTAAACAAGTGAGAAAATTCATTTATTCCTTTTTCAAGCCAACGACAGCTATTCTTAAATTTACAAGACTAATATTTCACTATCAGCTATTAAGAGAATAGGTCAGGAGGTATTGATATGGACACTGATAATATATACACCCAATCAGTGCATTAACAGTTAAACTATGAATGACAGGTATTATTAAAGAAGGATGTTTTATCTTATTAGCTTATATTTATGACTCAGAATGCATGTATGTTCTTCTTCCTTTGGCTGCTCCCATTAGGGGTCGCCACAGTGGATCATCCTGACACGCAGATTAGAATTGCCATAGGTTATATGCCTGAAGCCATTCCTGATGCAACGGTCACAATGTATCTAGGCTTGGGACCGGAACCAAGAGAACCCTGTGCACCCCCAGTGACTGGGTTTTTTTTTCCCGTAAATGCAAAATTTAGAAAATACAAAAATGTACAATTTTATCCAAATCATGGGCATTTATAGGAGTTGCTGTAACAGATACCATTTTCATCCAGTCACAAGAGCATTAGTAAAGTTGGGAACTGATGTTGTGCAATAAGTCCTGACACACAATCAGCATTAAATATACACCCCAAAGCTGTTGGATGGAGTTGAGGTCTGGGGTCTTTGTAACCCAGTCAAGTCCACAAAAAGACTGAAATCAATCCATTTGTTTAAGGACTTTGGAAACTCACATTAGAATATTATTGTCAATAACACCATGCATGTGTTTACTTGGTATCATTCAAATACAGATTTGTTCATCAGTCTAATAGATGAAGTGGATCATGACTCCAGAGAACTTTTCCACTGCTCCAAAGATTGCTGGCTCTCTGCTTTACACCACCCCAGATAATGCTTGCCATTGTGCGAAGCAATCTCTCGTGTGCATGACAGCACAGCCTTGGAAACGCAATCCATGATGGTGTTGAAGAAAAGTTCTACTGATATTACTTTCAGAGGCATCCTGGATGTGAGTGGTGCAACTCAGGAGAGATTGTGTTTTATGTGCTACACGTTTTAGGACATGGTGATTCCATTCTTTGAGCTACTATGGTGTAAAACTGTTCTCCTAGATATTTCCTCTTCATAATGTTAGCACTTAACAATTAAATTCGTCTGCTCTAACTGGAAAGAATTGTGACAATTTTTTTGTCAACCTGTGATGCCTGTGACACATTGACAGACAAAGACAATTCCTTGCCATGTGGAGCAATGATGGATTACATGCACTGCATAGAGCCTAAACTAGAGAAAATTCTGGTAGCAACAGCTTGTTTTGTCCAACATGCAGACAAGCAGTCAAGCAGCATTAAATAGTTTTGCCTGTGATATACCAGGACTGTGCAGCACAGGTGTACTTACATTTGTTGAGGTTAGCTTTTACATTGGAATCTGTCATTTCAGTGTGATACAGTGGTGTGAAAAAGTCTTTGACCCCTTTCTGATTTCGTATGTTTTTGCATGTTTGTCACACTTAAGTATTTCAGAACATCAAAGCAATTTAAATATTAGTTAAAGACAACACAAGTAAACACAAAATGCAGTTTTTAAATGAAGGTGTTTATTATTATGGAAGGAAAAAAAGCCAAACCTACATGGTTATTACCACACAGGTTCTAAATCAGGACATCACTTAAATAGGACCTGCCTGATAAAGTGAAGTAAACCAAAAGATCCTTAAAATCTACACATCATGTCGAGACCCAAAGAAATTCAGGAACAATTGAGAAAGAAAGTAAATGAGATCTGTCAGTCTAGGAAGGGTTATAAAGCCATTTCTAAAGCTTTGAGACTCCATAGGACCACAGTGAGAGCCATCATCCACAAATGGTGAAGAACATGGAACAGTGGTGAACCTTCCTAGGAGTGGCCGGCTGACCAAAATTGCCCCTAGAGTGCAGGGACAATTCATCCGAGAGGTCACAAAAGACTCCACAACAACATCTTTAACTAAGGTCTCACTTGCCTCAGTTAAGGTCAGTGTTCATGCATCCACCACGAAAACCACTGATGAGCAAAAATAACATTGAATTTTTCCAGAACACATCTTGATGATCCCCAAGACTTTTGGGAAAACATTCTGCGGACTGATGAGACAAAAGTTGAACTCTGGAAGGTGTGTGTCCCATTACATCTGGCGTAAAAGTAACACAGCATTTCAGAAAAAGAACATTATACCAACAGTAAAATTTGGTGGTGGTAGTGTGATGGTCTGGGGCTGTTTTGCTGCTTCAAGACCTGGAAGACTTGCTGTGATAAATGGAACTATGAATTCTGCTGTCTACCAAAAAATCCTGAGGGAGAATGTCCGGCCATCTGTTCGTGACCTCAAGCTGAAACGAAACTGCAGCAGGACAGTGATCGAAAACCACACCAAGTCCCACCTCTGAATGGCTGAAAGAAAAACAAATTGAAGACTTTGGAGTGGCCTAGTCAAAGTCCTGACCTGAATCCTATTGAGATGGCTGTGGCATGAACCTTAAAACGGGCATTCATTCTCAAAAACCCTCCAATGTGGCTGAATTACAACAATTCTGCAAAGATGAGTGGCGCCAAAATTCCTCCCCACAACGCTGTGAAAGGCTTATTGCAAGTTATCGCACTTTGCTGCAGTTGTTGCTGCTAAGGGTGGCCCAACCAGTTATTAGGTTTAGGGGGCAATCACTTTTTTCACACAGGTCCATGTAGGTTTGGATTTTTTCTCCCTTAATAATAAACACCTTCATTTAAAAACTGCATTTTGTGTTTACTTGTTGTCTTTGCCTAATATTGAAATTGGTTTGATGTTCCGAAACACTTAAGTGTTACAAATATGCAAAAATATAGCAAATCAGGAAGGGGGCAAACACTTTTTTTCACACCACTGTAGACTGCAGTACTGCTTTGTAGGTGAGAAGCGATAATTATTTGTAAAGAAAGAATGATTTTTACTTACTGTTCTGCTTGGAACTCCTTTAAAAGGGAAACTCCAGATAAAGCTTGAAACTATAGGGAAGGCTGACAGTTTGTGTTTTGTCATCATTGTTGAGCTTGTAACTTTGGCTCACTTGTTATTGGGCTGTAATTCCAAACTTTGCTGTTTGTCGGGAAATGGGGAGGGGGGTTCACAGTTGGATATATGGCATGAATTGGATATAAAACTTGAAATAAACCCATACCTCTGTGTGGTGTTGGAATATTAGTGAAATAGTGACTCATAAGTAGGACTACTGCAGTCAGATTGTCTAAATGGAGCTTGCAAAGGCTTGAAGGAGTGTTCTTGAGAGTGCTGACTACTGTGCACTGATACATGGCTGAAATGTCTCCTGTTGCCAGTTTTCAAGAAATCCTGCTGTGTCTTTCAGGTGTCTAAATGTTTTTGTGAAGCATATTGTGCATGCTAAAAGAGGAAGACTATGCAAGCAGGAGTTCTGATGGAAGGTTTGATGGGGAGTGAATCACTTTGACCAGCTCTCCAGAGGGACTCGGGCTTTGGTGACAGCTTGTGGTTGAAAGAGAGGCAGAATCTGGCATGTTTTGGGAAGAGAATTGGATGATTTATCTCAATAATGAGGTTTTAGATGATATGGCAATTTCATTGTTACAGTCTAAGTGTATGTGTGAGTTTCGATTTTTGTTGCTTGCTGTCAAGAGTGTGAGCAATCATGCCTTGAGGAGCAACTTGAAATTGGAAAAGAGTGAGCAGCCAATCCCTTTGTTTATCAGCCTGCTGTTTTAAGGGCAGCCATAGAAAATGCAGTCTCAGATTGCGCGTATTTGAGAAGTTGGAGGAAGGCTGTGGTTATGGTTGAGGTTAGCAATTGTACCCTCTGTTATAGCTTCATAAAAAAATCAAAATATGTAATAATCTTTATCTTAAAAATGAATCTTTAATAAGATGTGTGTTCTTTAAGTTTACTGGATTAAAAAATATAAATTCTAAATTCCACTAAGTCTATTAGTTAACTCTCTATCACCTGTACTTTATCACGATTGTTATTAAATACAACTCTGCATGTAGATAATACCCTAACTTTCATTGTTCATAAATTATGCCAAATGTAAATTGTTAAAATGTTTGCAATATAAACCTGTAAAACAGTGTTTCATTACTGCCATAATGGAAGTGTTATACTATGATGTGCGTCACAAATGAGATCATTGCAACCCTAAGGAGTTTTATTGCTGCTTGGTTTGCAGAGATGTTAGCTTTTCAAGCAGTATTTCAGTATATAGGTTAAGATATGGAATGAAATGTTGATGCTGCACAATTGCCATTTCTGAGCAGTGCCTCTGACTGTGCAATATGTGGTATATCGGTATGTTTTCCCTGTGTTGCTGTGGCGCTTCAGGTACACTTCAACTATGAGAGACAAAATGAGGGGGAAAAAAATCAAAGATATTCACATTGTAGGATTTTTTTTAAGAATTTAATTGTAAATCATGGTGGAATATAAGTATTTGGTCACCCACAAACAAGCAAGATTTCTGGCTCTCACAGACCTGTAACTTCTTCATTAAGAAGCTCTTCTGTCTTCCACTCGTTACCTGTATTAATAACACCTGTTTGACCTTGTTATCTGTATAAAAGACACCAGTCCACAAAAAGTCAGACTCCAAACTCAACCATGGCCAAGACCAAAGAGCTGTTGAAGGACACCAGGAAGAAAATTGTAGACCTGCAACAGGCTGGGAAGAGTGAATCTACAATAGGCAAGCAGGTTGGTGTGAATAAATCAACTGTGGGAGCAATTGTAAGATAATGGAAGACATACATGACCATTGATAATCTCCCTCGATCTGGGGCCCCATGCAAGATCTCATCTCATGGGGTCAAAATGATCATAAGAACGGTGAGCAAAAATCCCAGAACTACACAGATGGACCTGATGAATGACCTGCAGAGAGCTGGGACCAAAGTAACAAAGGGTACCATCAGTAACACACTACGCCGAGATGGACTCAGATCCTGCAGTGCCAGGTGTGTCCCACTGCTTAAGCCAATACATGTCCAGGAACCTTTGACGTTTGCCAGAGAGCATATGGATGATCCAGAAGAGGACTGGGAGAATGTCATGTGGTCAGATGAAACCAAAATAGAACTTTTTGATAAAAACTCAACTCGTCGTGTTTGGAGGAAGAAAAATGCTGAGTTGCATCCCAAGAACACCATACGTACTGTGAAGCATGGGGGTGGAAACATCATGCTTTGGGGTTGCTTTTATGCATAGGGGACAGGACAACTGATCTGTGTTAAGGGAAGAATGAACGGGGCTGGGTCTTCCAGCATGACAATGATCCCAAACACACCGCTTGAACAATGAAGGAGTGGCTCCATAAAAAGCATTTCAAGGTCCTTGGAGTGGCCTAGCCAGTCTCCAGACCTCAACCCCATTAGGAAAAACTGTGGAGGGAGTTGAAAGTCCGTGTTGCACAGCAACAGCCCCAAAACATCACTGCTCTAGAGGAGATCTTCATGGAGGAATGGGCCGAAATACCAGCAACAGTGTGTGCAAACTTGGTGAAGACATTGCCAACAAAGATTATGCTACAAAGTATTGAGTTGAACTTTTGTTATTGACCAAATACTTATTTTCCACCAAGATTTACAATTAAATTCTTTAAAAATCCTACAATGTGATTTCCTGGATTTTTTTTCTGTTTTTGTCTCTCATAGTTGAAGTGTACCTATGATGAAAATTACAGACCTCTCTCATCTTTTGAAGTAGGAGAACTTGCACAATCAGTGGTTGACTAAATACTTTTTTTTGCCCTACTGTAGATGCTAAGGTTTCCCACTACCACATGTACTGCCTACTTCAAGTTTCCCTTCAACATGAATATATGAGTGAGTGTGAATAAATGAGTACTTGATGACCTGTGATAGACTGGTGTTCTTCCCAGGGTGCATTTGTGAAGATTAATGAAGCCAGTTTGAAGTCAGATTAAAGATTCAGATTTATTTATAATAATAAAATGAATAAATGTAGACAGCAGCTCTAGATATTTGTCTGTGGTACTGGGACTGTGGTAGCCTAGCGGTTAAGGTACAGGACTATGGACAAAAAAAGTCCGGGGTTCAAATCCCACCTCTGCCAAGCTGCCACTGTTGTGTCCTTGAGCAAGACCCTTAACCTACATTTGCTTGGATTGTAAGACTGTATCAAATGTAAGTCGCTCTGGATAAGGGCATCTGCTAAATGACATAAATGTAAATGTAAATGTCTGTACTGATAATACAAGTTGGCAACCTGATAAGACAAAAAAAAAATACACTTACATTTACATGCATCAGCCAAATAAGGAAGTGATAACTGGGTAAAATGTGTCCTTTCGTACATAAACTGCATTTGACTTTGATGTGACAAGGGTCACTGCACTGCACTATATGATGCATTTTAACACACCTGAAGTGGAAGTGCAGTCGCATATGTATAATACCAAGAGGATGTGTCTGTGGCTATTGCAGTGTCCTTAGCCGTGCTGCTTTTCTGCTCAGTGGCTGTGCTCTCTCATGCTGTGCTAAGCCTCTCTGTGGTGATAATGGAAGATGAGGGGACCAATTCAGAATGAGGGGAAGTGATGAGGCGTTCTGCCAGTCCCCTATGGGCATTCACAATCCTGTCTGCCTTCTGATGGCTGTATTTAGCACTACCAGGCTTCCACAGGCCTGTCTGATCACACGTTCACAGTTTCCTGTCAGCTTTAACTATGTTGCCCACCACAGATACATGTTCCATTCTCCAGCTGGTACACATCAGTCAATGAGAAGACTTTGCTATTTTTGTCCCATCAATTTGCTTTTCTTCATGACTAGCAGTGTCACAATCAAGAGAGTATGGCTGAAGTTTGCAATATTAATAATTGTTATTAACAAATTTCCTGATGATGCCACTTTTATAACATAAGCTTACAAGGAGCATTTCCTAATACATGATCACACCGCCCATCACCCATACTATCACCAATCCTGTCCGTTCCAAGGTTCCACCCATGACTTTAGATCCGTCTTGATTTTTGTCTTACTACTCTTTTCCTGTTTCACTAGGTAGTTGCATGGTTAAGTTAGAGTTTGTGTGCTTTCCGCTTTCACCTGCTGTTTCAAATAATGCACAATGGAATGTGGGTGTGTCACTCTTATGCTGTGATTTGTCATCAAGCACAAAAGACATGTGGTCAACCAGAACTGTTCTAAAGACATATTGATGACACTTTCACAAAAAAAGGTTCACAAAAGACTAGTTTCAGTGTGGTTAAATCATTCCCAGAACCTGAGCTACCCACCTCCTGCTTGCATAATGCCTTAAACACAATATAATTTTGGTTGGTGTCACCTTGTGTCTATACAGTGGATATAAATTTGATTGTTCCGATGATGTGACTGTTTTTTTTTTTTCCAGTCATCTACAGTCCAGTCATGTAGGCATCTACCTCATTATTTTATTCCTAAGCCATTCCTTTATTAACTGCATTAACTGCTTTTAGCCTTTTGTACAACCGCAAATCAGAAAAAAAGTTGGGACAGTATGATTATGACAGGATGACAGTTATATAAAGAAAATGCAGTGTTTTGTACATTTACTTTGACTTTTATTTCATTGCAGACAGTATGAATCCAAGATATTTCATATTTGTGGTTAACTTCATTTCATTCATTTATCATTGATCATTTCATTTAATTTTTTCACAGTAAATATTTAAGAGGCGTTTGTGAATGTAACCATGTATTGTAGTGCTTGACAAAGGGTTTCTGAAGTAATCCCTTTCCCATGTGGTGAATGACAGTTATTAAATCAGTGGGATCAGAGATCATGGGTGCTCAGCTTAAGCTTGCGTTCTTTCTCTTTACACACTGAACTTCCTCGAGATTCCTTGACTTTTTTAAATGATATTATCCTCTGTACAGGTGGAAATATACAAATCAATTCCAGTGATTCCTTGAGGAACATTATTTTTAAACATTAAATAATTTTCTCTTGCTTTTGTTGAGATCCTCTGCCCATATTTGGTCCTCAAAGCTAAAGTAATACCTGGCACTGATTTTTTTTTATTTATTTATTTTCCTTCACCCTGTAAGGACCAACAAACCAAGTCTGAACAGAAGATCCAGTCTCTGTTCCAAGAACCTCCTTTTGGAACTGAAATGAGTGAGATGCAGCTTTCCTGTCAAAATAAAGTTTCATCTCCTCCTCTGAGGAGCTAAGAGCATACCTAGCCAAATCATGAGCAAGATTCAGTCTGTCCTGCAATGAATGAACATAATCAGACATTGGCTGCGAGGGTGGAGCAGATGACAGCCACTACTCCTGCATTGCCTTAAGGGTCTCTTAAACTGAATGCCCTGATGGACTGCATTCAGCTCTGATGGACTGAACTTTTCCTGCACAGCATCCCGAACAGCAAACAGCACACAGGGTACTCCCTCATCCAAATCCTTCCTGACCTGCAAGCTGTAAGTCTGCAGCATACCTTTAACATCTGATGGAGCCGTCCGAATGCACACTGTGATTAATGTAGTTAAGCTCACACATGACCTGTGAAAACAAAAGAACGTGAAGTTAATATTTTGGTCAGACTGGACATAATTATGGTGCCCAAACTTTGTGCTGAACTTCAGGAGAGCTTTAGTGACAGCTTTTAGGTTTGAGTGTATACTAAGTAATTGCATCCAAAAATTGAGTGGCTATTCACATCACGGTTAACAGCCAGCAGTTTCCTGAGCGGAGAATTATCTGTTTTAAAAATTCTGGTAGGAGTGGAACAATGGTGGTCAGGGGGTGTGTCTCAGTCAAACTGGGCAGTAAATTCATTAATTTATTCATCAGTACTCCATATTCAGTAAAGTAAGTGACAGAATATTTGGTTTATACCTTACAAACTGGAAACTCCAAGAAGAATTCTCTTTCTAAACGGAAATGTTCTCATGACTCAAGGGTAAAGCAGAATTTCCATTGTCACTCAAAGTGTGTTCTGCCTCCAGATGGGCCGGTTCATTCTTTGCAGCTTCTTTACTTCAGACACTGGGTCATCTGGACACAAGAAGGAATCAGACAGCTGGACCACTTTTAATTTATTTTGTGCATACATTGTCACACAAGCAGGAACACAGCAGGGTGCTGCTGCTGCTGTAGAGAATTGTCTCTCATAGCAATGGGATCTCTACCGACTTTGCTAGATCATTCCCCCGAATCACAAAAACACCACTAGATCTCTGGTAACTGTGAACAAACAACCATTTTTTTAAATAAACAACCACTATAATAAATGTGCAATTACAGCTGTGTGAAAAAGTGTTTAAGTGTTTCAGAACATCAAACCGATTTAAATATTAGTCAAAGACAACACAAGTAAACATAAAATGCAGTTTTTAAATGAAGGTATTTATTATTAAGGGAGAAACAATCCAAACCTACATGGCCTTGTGTGAAAAAGTGATTGTCCCCTAAACCTAGTAACTGGTTGGGCAACCAGTATTGAGTTGGGCAGTGAGTCTTTTACAGTGTTGTGGAGGAATGTTGGCCACTCATTTTTGCAGAATTGTTGTAATTCAGCCACATTGGAGGGTTTTCAAGCATGAACGGCCTTTTTAAGGTCATGCCACAGCATCTCAATAGGATTCAGGTCAGGACTTTGACTAGGCCACTCAAGTCTTCATTTCGTTTTTCTACAGCCATTCAGAGGTGGACTTGGTGTGTTTTGGATCATTGTCCTGCTACAGAACACAAGTTCGTTTCAGCTTGAGGTCATGAACAGATGGTCGGACATTCTATTTCAGAAATTTTTAGTAGACAGCAGAATTCATAGTTCCATTTATCACAGCAAGCCTTCCAGGTCCTGAAGCAGCAAAACAGGCCCAGACCATCACACTACCACCACCATATTGTACTGTTGCTATAATGTTCTGTTTCTGAAATGCTGTGTTACTTTTATGTAATGAGACACACACTTTCAGTCCACAGAATGTTTTCCCAGAAGTCTTGGGGATCATCAAGATGTGTTCTGGAAAAATTGAGACAAGCTTGAATGTTCTTTTTGCTCAGCAGTGGTTTTCGTGTTTTTAACTCTGCCATGCAGGGCATTTTTGCCCAGTCTCTTTCTTATGGTGGAGGCATGAACACTGACCTTAACTGAGGCAAGTGATGCCTGCAGTTCTTTGGATGTTGTTGTGGGATCTTTTGTGAACTCTTGGATGAGTTGTCGATATGCTCTTGGGGTAATTTTGGTCAGCCGGCCACTCCTGGGAAGGTTCACCACTGTTCCATGTCTTCACCATTTGTGGATTATGGCTCTCACTGTGGTTGCTGGAGTCCCAAAGCTTTAGAAATGGCTTTATAAAAACCCTTTCTAAAAACCCTTTCTACTACACTGATAGATCTCAATTACTTTTTTTCTCAATTGTTCCTGAATTTCTTGGGATCTCGGCATGATGATGTGTAGATTTTTTTAAGGATCTTTTTGGTGTACGTCACTTTGTCAGGCAGGTTCAATTTAAGTGATGTCCTGATTGAGATCAGGTATGATGGTAATCAGGCCTGGGTGTGGCTAGAGACAGGAACTCAGGGTATGATAAACCATGTTTTTACAAGGGGGGGCAATCATTTTTAGAAGCACCAGGGCCATGTAGGTTTGGATTTTTCTCATTCCCAACACCTTCATTTAAAAAGTGTATTTTGTGTTTACTTGTGTTGTTTTTGATTATAGTTAAATGGTTTGATGTTCCGAAAACACTTAAGTGTGACAACACACTCAAAAAAATGAGGAAATCAGAAAAGGGGCACTTTTTCACACCACGTTGTAGTTATAACGAAAAACTATACAGTGGAGCATTTTTTTTTCTGTTCTGTTTTTAATCTGTTCATAGATCCCTAAAGGGGAAAGGTCCACACTGTGTACTTTTTAGTGTTTCTGTATAAATTCTATGAATGAATAGTGAGCGCTATAGCAAAGGGATTGTGACAGAGGGATAGTGGTTGGCGGTAAAAAAAGGTCCAAAAGTAGAGGTAAAGCAAGAACGCCAGTGTTATAACACAAAGGTGAGATAAAACACACGAGGACTAAAAGTAGAAGACGTTAGGGAAGGGAAGCGGAATATGGGTAACCTAATACATTATCAGATTTTGCTAAAAAAAAGTCCAAAAAGTAGATAAAGAGAACCCAGTTACAAATGAGACAAAGATATTATACTTGGGCATTTATTTATTGAGGAAAACAATCTAATATTACATATTAGTGAGTGGTGTGACCCCCTTGTGCAGCAATAACTGCAACTAAACCTTTCCTGTAACTGTTGATCAGTCCTGCACACCGGCTTGGAGGAATTTTAGCCCATTTATCCGTACAGACCAGCTTCAACTATGGGATGTTGGTGGGTTTCCTCAAATTAACTGCTGGCTTCAGATCCTTCCACAACATTTCGATGGAATTAAGATCAGGACGTTAACTTGGCCATTCCAAAACATTAACTGTATTTTTCTTTGACCATTCTTTTTTAGAACGACTTGTGTGCTTAGGGCCATTGTCTTGCTGCATGGACAGATGTCCTGAGATTTTCCTTTATAATTCTCTGATATAATTCAGAATTCATTGTTACATCAATGATGGGAAGCTGTATTTTGCACCGATGCAGCAAAACAGGCCCAAACCATGATACTACCACCACCATGTTTCACAGATGGAATAAGGTTCTTATGCTGGAATGCAGTGTTTTCTTTTCTCCAATCATAACGCTTTTCTTTTAAACCAAAAAGCTTTATTTTGGTTTCATCCATCCACAAAACATTCTTCCAATAGCCTTCTGGCTTGTACATGTGCAGCAGTGTTCTCTTTGGAGAGCAGTGGCTTTCTCCTTGCAACCCTGCCATGCACACCATTGTTGTTCAGGGTTCTTCTGATGGTGGACTCATGAACATTAACATTAGCCAATGTGAGAGAGCCATCCAGTTGCTTAGAAGTTACCCTGGGGGGGGTCCTTTGTGACCTCACCAACTATTACACGCCTTGGCTCTTGGAGTGATCTTTTTTGGTTAGACCACTCCTGGGGAGGGTAACAATGGTCTTTAATTTCCTCCATTTGTACACAATCTGTCTGACTGTGGATTGGTTGATTCCAAACTCTTTAGAGATGGTTTAGTAACCATTTCCAGCCTGATGAACATCAACAACTCAGAAATCTTCTTTGTTCATGCCATGATACACTTCCACAAATGTGTTGTGAAGAGCAGACTGATAGATCCCTGTTCTTTAAATAAAACAGGGTGCCCACTCACACCTGATTGTCATCCCACTGACTGAAAACACCTGACTCTAATTTCACCTTCAAATGAACTGCTAATCCTAGAGGTTCACATACTTTTGCCACTCACTAATATGTAATATTGGATCATTTTCCTCAATAAATAAATGACCAAGTATGATGTTTTTTTTGTCTCATTTGTTTAACTAGCTTCTCTTTTTCTACTTTTAGGACTTTTTAGGATTTTTGTGAAAATCTGATGAGGGTTTAGGTCATATTTATGCAGAAATATAGAAACTTCTAATGGGTTCACAAATTTTCAAGCACCATTGTATGAATAGTAAAAGCAAAACATTTACTCTATTGGTGAAATCTGAGCTCTAGCTGCTAATGCTTACTGCTCAGCCTGAAAGTGATCCGGAGGACTTCTTTTCGTTGCCTGTAATCATCCACCATTTTAGAACCCCCGGGGACTTCTTTGAACTAAGAATACAGTACTGTAGATATAAAAAATAAAGAAAAACATGATAAACACAGAGGAGATATTCCCTGGGAAAAAGCTGTTGTGAGACTGAATCCCAGTATACTGAATAGTGAATTGTGAATCATGCACTAAGTTTCAGCTGGAACGAGTCATGCATCTCAACCCATACAAGTTTAAGCAAGAGCTCAATTATACCGTCACAAAATGACGAGAGCAGATACAAATTTTTTTATTCAAAATGCGACGAGAACGTTACACCGAATTATCGATCATGTTGTCCACAGCTCCACAACGACATCTGGTGGGGCCCTGCCCCAGCGGCCTCTAATGTAGAGGCGCCTCTGGTCATCTGATATTTCTAAAATGATGCAATGTGTTTAAACAGTCTGTGTCCACAATTCCTAATGTCATTTAACATTAATATTCCATGTTAGATAATGCCCAACTAGGAGACATAATTGACCCCATGATTCCACACTCCATGAAAACTGAATGTGAATTCTAAGGACTGCTTGAACAGCAGTCCATCTCATTCTGAATGACTTCAAATTAGCCTGTTCTAATGATCATGTACTATCACATTAAATGGACAGTGACAAAGTAATTTGACCCTGTTCACACAGTAATGCAAAACAGCAAATGAATGTAGTGTATAATTAATTAAGAATGAAGACAATGTCTTTGAATTGTTTGAACAAGTTATATTGTTGGATGTCCTTATGTGACATTATGTATGTACAATATATACTCACTGGCCACTTCATTAGGTATGCCCTGCTAGAACCCTCTATTGCTTGCAGACCTGCCTTAATTCTTTGCGGTGATGGAAACATTCCTCCGATATTTTGGACCATATTGACCTGATATCATCACTCAGTTGCTGCAGACTTGTTGGCTGCAAATCCGTGATGTGAATCTCCCCTTCATTCTCAATGTCTCAAAAGTGCTCTATTGGATTGGAACTGTTGTCATGGTCAAATCATTGTCATGTTCAGGAAACCAGTTTGAGATTATTTGAGCTGTGTGACAAGATTTCTACACTGTGGTCATAATGGGACGGAGATGGTTAGCAACAATATTCAGGTAGGCTGTGGTGTTTAAACGATGCTCAGTTGGTATTAAGGGGCCCAAAGTTTACCAAGAAAATATCCCTTACACCATTACACCACCACCAGCAACCTGAACCGAGTATACAAGGCAGAAAGTAGTCATGCTTTCATGTAATGAATTGTAGTCTCAGTTACCTGACAGGTGTGGCACCCAGTGAGGTCTTCTACTGATGTAGCCCATCTGCTTCAAGGTTTGACATGTTTGAGGTTTGAGGTTCTCTTTGCATACCTTGGTTGTAACGAGTGGTTACTTAAGTCACTGTTGCCTTTCTTTCAGCTCGAGCGAGTCTAGCCAGTCTCATCTGACCTTTGGTATCAACAAGCCATTTTTACCAAGAGAACTCCCTCTCACTATAGGGATTTACTCAGATATTTTCTATTTTTAGGATCATTATTTGTAAACCCTAGAGTCAAAGTCACTTAAATCACCTTTCTTCCCCACTCCCCAGTTGAATTTCAGCAGGTCGTCTTGACCATGTCTACAGATCTAAATGCATTTTTTTCTGCCATGTGATTGGCTGATTAGATATCAATATCATTAGATATCAATAGAATCAGATTTTGTATCTGTGGACTGTGGTAGCCTAGCGGTTAAGGTACTGGACTCTGGACCAGAAGGTCAAGAGTTCAAATCCCACCTTTGATAATTTGCCACTGTTGGCTCCTTGAGCAAGACCCTTAACCTACAATTTGGATTGTAAGACTATATCAATTGTAAGTTGCTCTGGATAAGGGTGTCTGCTAAATGCTGTAACTGTATACAGTCGTATGAAAAAGTTTGGGCACCCCTGATAATTTTCATGATTTTAGTTTATAAATCATTGGTTGTTCAGATCAGCAACTTGAGTTAAATATATCATATAGCAGATGAACACAGTGATATTTGAGAAGTGAAATGAAGTTTATAGGATTTACAGAAAGTGTGCAGTAATTATTCAAACAAAATTAGGCAGG
>JAJAGP010005968.1:0-26899 GCA_025084515.1 Ancistrus triradiatus | reverse complement strand
TATATATATGAATATATAGATATATATAGATATATCTATATATACATATATATATATATATATATATATATATATATATATATATATATATATATATTCATTGAATTAAATTGCAAATTGAATTTATTTTCATATCATACTCATTCATATCCTATCATAAATACTCTAGTAATGTTATATTACTAACATTTATGTGTTGCATCCGAGTGTGTTATGAGTGCCCAATGTAACTACCTCTCACAAAGTGTTACCCTAAAATGTGAACGGTTTAACTGTCAAGTGTGTGAAACTTCAAAGTTATTCTACAGATCGATGGACTGGGTAGTTCCATGGTTGCTCCTGATCCATCCAGCTTCATGAAAAAAATCTGAAATTCAGCTTTTAGCATTTTAAACGGATCCAGATTTAAAGGTCTACATAGGGCAGGTCGGTATATACCGTAACTGAGTGAGAGTGTTTGACATACCCAGAGAATGGATTCATTGAATCGCATACCAACAAGACATATAATCATATCCCAGGAACATAAATACATTTCTCTAGAAAGTCTTCCCTTTAAAGACTGAATGAAAAGAATTTTGATTTTGATTTACCTCTGCTGGGAACAAACTTAAATATCTTATTCATATAAATGTTGGACTAAAACGTTTGAACACCACCTCAGATGATCCACGTGTTTCTGTAGGGTTTCTGATCGTGTTCAGAATTAAACATCCAAATCTTACCCATAAGACTACATTTACTAATTGCTGTATTTACTAAGATGTCAAACACTGCCTTCTTCAAAGCAAGTCAGACCAAGGTGAGCTTGGTAAAAGCTGTTTCCTTTTTTTAAATAACAAATTTGCCTGATATTGTAGGTTGGTGTTTATTATATGTCGTTTCTTGGAATTGTATTTTATTTGTTAAATATTATTGAACCATAGGTGGTTTATAGATGTCCGTTGAACAAGGGCGTGGGTACTGAACAGGCCAAATTAACAGGTGAAAGTACATATAAAAAGAAAAGAAGGCCAGTATGGTTCCACAGAGGTGAGCTTGTTGCGGTTAATGCCAGTCTCACTCAGTAGTGCTTAAAAATAAATGATTGTCTGTTCTGAACAGGCTCTAAACTCTGAGTTTACTGGACACAGTGTTAAAATGAACCTATAAAATGTCTCTGAACAGAAATAAATAATTTATTGCAGTTGTGTAATGAGTGCACTGATTTTTTTTTTTTTACGATTTGATTTATCGAGTTGTTCTGTTGCTCATTGCTACCTGATTTAAAAATAAACTGCTCAGAAATCTAATGAAGCGTTGCCAATGATTCACACTGCATTTCACATTGCCTCATTTCAAACCATAGGCTGCAGCCCAAAGCACATTCAGGGTGCTTGATATTTTGCATGTCTAAACAGTGTAGTTTCAAATTTCTAGGTTAAAAATCCATAAACAAACAAATCTAAAAGTACTACAGTTTGCATGCATCACAGGCCATGCTTAATTTTTCTAATATGTTTTAAAATCCATGCATTGAAATGGCTAGAAATATGTATTTTAATTTGTTTTATGCATTGATGGTAAGTCCTTTAATTTACATACAGTTCTACAGTTCAAAAGTCTTAGGCCACTATTAGATTAGATGAATTATTGTTTAGCAATGGTATAATGACCATATACAACCATGTCTCAGTCTCTTTATTATAATACAACCAGAAAATATGGGAAATATGTATGCAGTGTTAAAAAACTGAACAAAACTTCAGAAGCTTGACCAGGAATGGTCTTTTTACAAGTGTAGCAGCCAAGAAACCACATTTTGAAAATCAACGGGCTGAAAAGAAGATGCTAAAGCTCACAAAGATTGGAATGAAGATCAGTAGATCAATTCTTGCGGCCAATCATTGACAATATGCTCTATATGATCTATGTTCTAACAAATCTAACGATGGCCTGCATGTTATGACCAGGGTTGGCCAAAATTTTGCTCTACTACCATCTCTGTTGAGGGTAACCAGTTGCTTCTGTATCAGAGAGCAACCTGCCTTGGACCCTCCAATCTAAATCACCTGCCAAAGGCTGCAGAAGCCAGAATTAATATAAAGCACAGATGAAACAGGTTCAAGTCAAGTCAAGACAGATTTATTTCTGTAGCGCTATTTTTTTTACAAGGCAGCATTGTCTCAAAACAGCTTTACAATTTTAGATTAGCTTCCAGATTATAAAGAGAATCCCAGATGTTGCAAGCCTAGGGCGACAGTGGCAAGGAAAAACTCCTTGGGAGGCTTACATGTTATATGGAAGATGTTATATGTTCAGTACATCTCAAAGTGCCAAATAATGGAGGAGTGCATTATTTAAAAAATATGGATTTATGTACAACATGGATAGTCACTGTACTGCATGTACAATCAGACCATGGACTGTGGTAGCCTAGCAGGTAAAGTACTGGACTATGGACCAGAAGGTACAGGGTTCAAATCCCACCTCTGCCAAGCTGCCACTGTTGGGTCCCTGAGCAAGACCCTTAACCCACAATTGCTTGGATTGTAAGATTGTACAATTGTAAGTCGCTCTGGATAAGGGTGTCTGCTAAATGCTGTAAATGTAAATGTACAATATGATTCAATCTTATTAGAAGGTCTCTAAATTTAAAACTTTGAAGGAAGGAAGTAGTCAGCTGTTCTGAATCGTTGTTTTTCTCTTTGACTAGACCAAATGTTTCCATCAGACCATAACGATACCAGCCAGTCCACATTTTTTCCTCCTGTTCTGGCTTCAAAAACATCTGAGCTGTATAGCCAAGGGCTGTGGAATGCCTTTACATTTAAAGCTCCAACATGCTCAGGTCTGTGAATGCTGAAACGGGAAGCTGTGAACAACACAATTAATGCAAAGATTCCATTACGCTGCTTGACCAACATAAGCCTTTCCTGACAACTGAAATAAAGGTATATTAATTTAGATGAACATATTTAGATTTATCTAGATTCATGTAGAACATCTGTACGGTCTCACAGCATTATCTGTAGTGCTAAATGTGTAAACAACTGGAAACTTTTGACGTACGGCAACGGAGTCTGGTATGGCAAATCAGGACATTTTCCAATTAAAAAATAGCATTGAATCTGAAGCTGAAAAGAGGTTGGATATTACAGGACAATGGTCCAAAACATCTTAAAATCAATCTTAAACTACTTCAAGAGAGAAAAGACTGGCCCAGGTTTATTACTCCACAGATACATCTCAAATGTGCTGTGCATGGACAACAGCCTGGGAATATTCCTGTTGCCTTGGGGCATTAAATATTCTGAAATACATTGATAATTCGATTCTCGACCACCTCGGAACTCATCGAATTCTGTTCTCGATGCATTTTGTCTGAGTCGAGCAGCGTGACTCGTTTCAGTCAAAACTCGATTCACGATTCAGTACATAGTGATTCAGATTCACGACAGCCCTTGCTTAGTAAAGATCTCCACTGTGTTTATCATGTTTTTCTTTATTTTTCCATCTACAGTACTGCATTCTTAGTCCAAACATGTCTCCATGGGTTCTAAAAAGGTTGGCCACTGAATCCTCCAGAACACAGGCTGCAGTTAGCATTAGAGATTTTTCAACACTATTATAATATTACATTTACATTTACAGCATTTAGCAGACGCCCTTATCCAGAGCGACTTACAATTGATACAGTCTTACAATCCAAGCAATTGTGGGTTAAGGGTCTTGCTCAAGGACCCAACAGTGGCAGCTTGGCAGAGGTGGGATTTGAACCCTGGACCTTCTGGTCCAGAGTCCAGCATCTTAACCGCTAGGCCACCACAGTCCAACAGGCTATGATAGTACAGGAGCACCTCTACGATACAACTCCATTAATGCATATAATGCCTTATACAGTCTGGGGGTCTGGAACGGATTCATTGAATTGACATTATTAGTTATGGGACAAATTTGCTCGGTACTCGATGAGCCCTATGGAACGGATTAACAGCGAGAGCTGAGGTACCACTGTACGTACTATAAGGGTACATGGAACAGCACTAATTAATGCAGTATTTCATGAGTGAGTAATCATTCATTCATCATGTGTCATGGATGCCTTCATGCCGGAGCAAAAATCAATTTTTGTAGTAACTAAGGTAGAACATGAACGTTAATCATTATTAAAATATTAGTTCATGCTGTTTGTGTCCCTCAAGGTAAAATGTTACCATTTCTTGATATCTAAAAAGGTATGTAAATCCATGGAAGAAACTTTTTTGCACAATTTTTATAAGGCACTTTGTAAGATATGGGTCTAACAATAGTATTACCATAACGTTTTTAAATTGTAAGCAACATCATTTCCAATTAGTCCTCTGTCTTGATATATAAGAAGTTATAACTTAGCACTTACATGATAATTTTCCTCTCCAGCACCAATTAACCAGACAAAACAAGTTGGATAAATGTCATTTATAATTAAAACCCCCAAAAAGCAGAAACCTCACAAAATCAATGCATTTCACCAGAATACAAAATATCAACAATAAAAACTAATGTTAATAGATATTGTGCGTCTTAAGCCATAAACGTTTGCAGCCAGTATGTTCCGCTTAGATAAGCGAACTGCGTCTCAAAGCTTCCCTCATAAACCTGCTGCTGATGCGTTTGCACCAGCCCTCCCTCCCTCCCTCCCTAAAGGCGGTTTTCTTTGGGTGCGGCTTTTGACAGGTAAATGTGAACGCGAGAGCAGTAACATCCTCCGGTCATTCGACAATACTGCTGATTAGGCTGTTGTGCAGGAAGTCACAGATGAACTTCAGTGCAAAAAAAAAAAGTTCAGTACAAAAAGTGCTAGGAGTTCAGGCTTTGTGTGATCCAGTACTTGAAGTTTGCATTATTCGCTTAAGAGTTCTTCTCCAATAGGAGCTCAGGTTTGCCCAGTCCATCTCTTGCATTAGCTGATTGTTGTTCACTCCCTCTCATTGCCTTGCTGCTCTTCCTCCGTGTCCCCTGCTGTTATCACTTGGAGTTCGTCTACCTGAGTCGTGGCTGGGACGTCGCTCATAGGTGCCGACTCGTTCCCCTGCACAGCCGGATCTGTTCCTGTGTTCTTTCTCTGAGAGAATGGAAGAAGTAGGAAGACTGGTTAGTAATGAACCCAATCTACAACTTAACTCTGTGTAGGAGTGATTGGTTACATTACAGCATGTGTTTCACTCAGTTGTCTCAATATTTATGAGCTCTCTAATAAGAAATTAGTTGCATTCCACAAAAGCACCTAATTTTTCAATGTTTCTAGATTGTCAGATGTTTGGCCAGACTCAAGGGGGGCAGTATAAAAACATTAAGCTTTTAATGGACTCAGCATCATATAACTCATCAGGAAACTAGCAAGGATTCCGATATCACAAATTTTATTTTATTTATTTTTTTGCAACCTTATAAAACTAATAGCAGTGCTGCTTGAAAGTTTGTGAACTCTTTAGAATTTTCTATATTTCTGCATAAATATGACCTAAAACATCAGATTTTCAAAAAGTCTTAAAAGTAGATAAAGAGAACCCAGTTAAACAAATGAGACAAAAATATTATACTTGGTCATTTATTTATTGTTTCAATATTACATATTAGTGAGTGGCAAAAGTATGTGAACCTTTGCTTTCAGTATCTGGTGTGACCCCCCTGTAAACGTTTCCTGTAACTGTTGATCAGTCCTGCACACCGGCTTGGAGGAATTTTAGCCCATTCCTCCGTACAGAACAGCTTCAGCTCTTGGGATGTTTGGGGGTGGGGGTTTCCTCACATAGCTGCCTCAACTTCAGGTCCTTCCAACACATTTCGCACGGGAATTAGGTCCCCGGACTTTGACTTGGCCATTCAAAACAAAATGAAACTTTAGTCTTCCTTAACCATTATTTGGTAGAACGACCTGTGTGCTGAGGGTCGTTGGTCTTGCTGCCTGACCCACCTTCTCTTGAGATTACATTTTCATGACATCATTTCCCTGATATTTTCCTTTAGAATTCTCTTGATATATTCAGAATTCATTGTTCACCCAGCAATGATGAACAATTTCGTCCTTGCCCAGATGCAGCAAACTCGGCCCCAAACCATGACATACTACCACCCCCCATGTTTTCACAGATTGAAGAAGGTTCTATGCCTGTGAAAATGCAGTGTTTTTCCTTTCTCCAAACTTAACCGCTTTTTCTTTTTAAATAAACCAAAAAAAGTTCTATTTTGGTCTCATCCATCCACCAACATTTTCTCCATAGCCCTTCTGCTTGTCCCACGTGATCTTTAGCCAACTGCAAGACACAGCAATGTTTTCTTTTTGGAGAGCAGTGGCTTTCTCTTGCACCCTGCCAATGCACACCATTGTTTGTTTTCAGTGTTCTTCTTCTGCTGTGGAACTCATGAAACATAACATAGCCAATGTGCCCACTCGCTATATGTAGTAATTTTGGTATAATGTAGTATTGGATTTTAGCAATTACTTTGCCATTCACATACTTTAAACTGTTTTTTTTTCCAATTCCCTGAATCACACTAAGCTGTCGAATATCTTCCTGTTTTCTGCTTATTTTAACTTTGAAAAGGTGAAAATTACCATTTTTCATTGCTTCACCTGTTTTTCGGATAACGTAACAGCACCCACTGCTACCATTGTGGCTTCTCCGAGGAAGCCAGCCAGTAGAGAGCCCACGCCTAATGGAGCATCATGCACACTACAACACAAACACACAAGACAAAATACACAGCGATCACCAGCTTGACGTATCCATAAATATAACAAGCCAAGAAATGATCACTGGTACACTACCATAATGTAAATCAAATCCACATGCATGTAATTTGGACTGGTATTGGACAGCACGCCGTTTTATATAAATAGTAAATACATGGATGCATTGTGCTCAAGACAATGACGTTCCATCGCTATACAATCGATGGAGTAGTACGTCTGCCTCTTAGCCAAGCCTGGTATTTGTAGCTCTTGTGGTCTGTGGATATGCTGCTCTGACTTATAATTAAATGCAGGCAATAATGGGACACTACGGATGGTGAAATCTCTAGCTGGTTTCCACCCTATCATCGGGGATTTGGGAGTGTGAATACTCCAATGCCACAGCCATTGGGCTAGGGAGGTCTTAAGAGGCACCTTTCAATGTATGGAACAGTGCAAGTACTGTTATTAATCTAATCGAGACTTACGTAAACCCTGCAGATAACCTGGGTCGGTGTTTTCATCAATAAACAGCAACCTGTGAAAGTCCTGTGGAGGTTTTATTGGGTTGAAACAACACCATTTTTTAACAGTGGAACGCTAAACTGAAGCAATAAGTGAAGAACTTCATCAGAAGCTGGTTTTCCTTAGCCATTTTTTAAACCGCAAAGTCCGACCAAACAGAACTGTATAAACAGTGGTCTGGACACGCATGCGACTCATTATACTTTGAAATAATGGGTTTGTTGAAAAAGACTGTTTCGTTGTCTGTAATTACTACACCAGGTAATCTGATATCTGGTAATATTGGGAAAAATAGTTAATTAATTTGGTTTAATAATAATGATTTCAAAATGTAATATTTTATGTAGCACATACTGTATACACAAAGCCCTATTTGCATCAATTGAAATTGGCAATACCATTTTAAGATTTCCCTAATTTTGAGAGTTTTACAAATGTTATAACAAACTATATTCTAGCCTTCTCACACAGTGAGAGTGCTTTGAAGTTTGTGACCCTTTAGAAATTTTTCTATATTTTCTGCATAGTATGACTAAAACATCATCAATTTTCACACACGTTCCCAAAAGTCGAATGAAGAAACCCAGTTTACTCAATGAGACAAATATTATATTGGTCATTTAATTAGTGCATAAAAGTAAATCCATATGACAGATTAAGTAGCCAAAAGTTTGTGAACTTTTTCTTTCAGTTATCTGGTTGAACCCCCTGTTGCAGCAATCCCTGTAACTAAAAAACGTTTCCCTGTAACTGTTGATCAGTCCTGCAACCCGGCTTGGAGGAATTTTAGGCCCATTCCTCCTACATAACAAAGCTTCACTCTGTAATGTTGGTTGGGTGTCCTCACATTAACTGCTCACTTCAAGGTCCTCCACCAACATTTCCCATTTGGATTAAGTGTCAACGATAGACTTTTGACTTGGGCCATTCCAAACCATGAACTTTATTCTTCTTTGACCATTCTTTGGTAGACACCGACCTTGTGTTGCTTAGGGTCTTGGTCTTGACTGCATGACCCACCTTCTCTTTGATATCCAGTTAGACAGATGTTCCCTGAAATATTTATTTCTCTTTAGATTTCTCTGATATAATTCCAGATTCCATTTATTTCCCATCAATGATGGCTCGCGTGCTCGTCCTGGCCCAAGATGCAGCAAAACAGCCCCCAAACCATGTTCCAGATGGGATAGGTTTGAGGCTAGAATGCTTGTGTTTTTTCTCTCCAAACATACGCTTTTCCTTTTAAATATAACCAAAAAGGTTCATTTTGGCCTTATTCCGTCCCAAAAATTCCTTCCAATAGCCTTCTTTCTCGTCCACGTTAAAACAAAATCTTTAAGTCTCTTTTGGAGAGCAGTGGCTGTTCTCCTTGTAACCCTGCCATGCTCACCAAGTGTTTTTTTCAGTGTTCTTCGATGTGTGGACTCATGAGCATTAATTCACCTTAGCCAATGTGAGAAGAATGCCTTAGAAGTTACCCTGGGGGTCCTTTGGTGAACCTCGCTAAACTAATTGCACACCTTTTCTCTTGGAGGTGGCTCTTGGAGTGATCTTTGTTGGTCGACCACTCCCGGGGTCAACATGGTCCTTTGAATTCCCTTCATTTCTGCACAATCTTTCCCCCTGACGTGGATTGGGTTGGATTCCAACTCTTTTAGAGAATGGTTTTGTAACCTTTTTACAACCTATAGCATCAACAACCTCTTTTTCTGGGTCCCTCAAAGAAATCTCCTTGTTCGTACCATGATACACTTCCACAACGTGGTTGTGGAAGAGCAGAACTGATTGTCATCCCACGCATTTGAAAAACACCTGACTTAATTTCCTCATTCCACCACCCTTCAAATTTAACTGCTAATCCTAGAGGTGTCACGATCTTTTTTTTCCAACTCACCTAATATTTAAATATTGATTCATTTTCTTTCAATAAATAATGACCAAGTTAATTTTGTCTCCATTTTGTTGTAACTGGGTTGTCTTTTAATCTACGTTTTAAGACTTTGTGAAAAGCTGATGATGTTTTAGGTCATATTTTAATGCAGAAATTAGAAAATTCCTAAATGGGGTTTTCAACAAACTTTTCCCAGCACCACTGTACAAACACACACACACACACACACACTTACTTGAATATTTTTATATATATATATATATATATTATATCTTATATATATTAGATATATAATATATATATATATATATATATATATAATTATATATATACACACACACACACAACAAATACACGTGTATATAATATATAAGTATATATAAATATATAATAATTAATATATATATATATATATATATATATATATATAAATATATATATATAATAATATATCTATATATAAAGATATATATTTTATTTATATATAACTAAATAAATAAATACAATAAATGAATATATATGAAAAACCCAAAACACTAGTCCTTCTCTATTCTAGTCTTGACATACACTGAAATTATAAACAACTCAGATAAAGCACAGCAAGATAGTTCTTGCTCACCCCCATATTCGGAAGCACAATTGGAGACTTGGTTGAGAACACAAGCGATTCCCTCAGACAGAGCGGGCGCCAGCACAAACGTCTTCTTCAGAGTCATCAACCAGCCCGTCAGATGAGACCGAATGGTCACTGGAAATGATAACGCCAGGTTCAAAGGGCCATTAGGTGGGGCATGCTTAAAACCCTGCGCTCTATCCACACATAAATAATTGTCTGAATTGCCAAAACTGAAGTTTGACATTGCCCCTGGTCAAATTCCAGAAATCTGAAAATCAGATTTGAAGGTTTTTTTGTGGAGAAAACGTTTCGTCACTCATCTAAAGGTGAACTTTTCTCAGTCTCCAGCTAGTTTTATTGGTTGTTTGGAAAACCTTCCCCAATCTTTATACACAGCACAATTGCATCACGACTGAATACCCGCACCATTACTAACATGGGACCGGGTTAGCAGTCCCCTAACATTGCAATATGCCCATGGCTTATTATTGAACAATGTCCACATGGCGGCCACAACTTTCTTTTTTCTGATTCTTCGTTGTAGTAAATGTGTGTAATGGTGTTTCCTACCATCAGAAGGACTATAGTGGCTTCTCGTAGTACCTCTGACCATTCATATCTTAGTAAGAGCTTATTTCATTGCAATACATGCGATTTTCCCTTGGGTGGGGCTGCGTCTTGTTTCAAGCTACAATATTATTATATTAAAGGAACCACGTAGTAGAAAAGTACATACCTATTGTGCTTGTCATTTATATTATTATAAAACACAGTAGTGTTTACTGTGGCGGCACAGAAGCCTCTCGCTTTGTCATACTACCCTTTTTGCTTCTTTGGCTACTACCGCTTCTGTTGAGTGACCAATCATATGAATGGAGGTGTTCCTCTAATCCCACCCCAAAGTCTCATAAATACACTTGAGTCGTGAGAAAAGCTGAAATGTTGAGCCACGGAGAAGAAAGCATGCACGTGACCCTGCCAAATGCTTTCCAAACGCTATTTTGCATACTCTCTTCACTGTTCCATACTTCTGAATGCCTTCCAGCGCTCACGTATCGGCTGTCCTCGTGTTCTCTATTAAAACTACTGTTTGAACTCCCCATTCAGCTATCTGAGCTCCAATTTGTTCCCAATTCAGTTGTCCTGTTTCAAGCTTTTACTTGAACTCATACCTGTTTCTCTCTTTCTAATCACATTTGAGTGACACGCAATTATTGTCTACCATGCCTTTTGAAAAGACGCTGCAATGTGTGCCGATGTTCGAAACGCTGAAATATCATAGAAGTAATTAAAGTTGATTAGTGCAGCATCAGCAAAAGTGAAAGGAAAGATTTATAAGAGAGTAGTGAGACCAGCCTTGTTGTATGGGTTAGAGACAGTGGCACTGACAAAGAGACAGGAAGCAGAGCTGGAGGTGGCAGAACTTAAGATGTTGAGGTTCTCTTTAGGAGTGTCTAGAGTGGACAGGATTAGTAATGAGATCATCAGGGGGACAGCACAGGTTGGAAAATTGGGAGACAAAATTCGAGAGGGAAGATTGAGATGGTTTGGACATGTGCAGAGGAGGAATAGTGGATATATTGGTAGGAGGATGTTGGCGATGGAGCTGCCAGGCAAGAGACGGAGAGGAAGACCAAAGAGGAGTTATTTGGTTGTGGTAAATGAAGATATGCAGGGAGTTGGGGTGAGAGTAGAGGACGTGGAGGACAGGGTGAGGTGGAAACGTTTAACTCGCTGTGGTGACCCTGATAAAGGGAGAAGCCCTAAAGAAGAAATAAAGAATAAGAAGAAGAGAAGTTGCGATCAGCTTGGGCTGTGGGCCTCTGCAGAAAATCCCCCTCACACACCGTCACAGACAAGTGCACAAATGGCCCTCTTTTAGACTGTATTAAACAAGCTAAACAGGAATGTGAGTGTATGTGCATGTTTGCCTTTGTGGTGGCACCAGGCAGTGGGTGAGGTGGGTACAGGGTCTGACCTGGTACAGGAAAGAAGGAGAAGATCCGAAGAGGAACAATGCAGAGCTGAGCAAACCCTGCATCTACCCCGATTACATCCACCAGGATCCTCTCAGACACTCCAGGGATCCAGAAGATTATGAAGCACATCTAGACAAAAAGCGAACAACACTATGCATTGGTGCAAAGGACTAATGCAATTTTTTTTCCAGATACAAACCTTTCACAATTTGCAAATCATGCTCTGCAGTGTGTATTGTCTCCCTCATGGATGTTTTGCTCTTTCATGCACGGTGTTTTGAATGTGGGCTTTGTCATCACTCTAGCACAGACATGCAGACAGAACTCGTCCAGACAGGGGCATGGTTACGCAGCACTATTCGTGGCGTGCCCTCTTTACGTACAGCTGGCCTGCCTGGCACACCAGGCTCGGCACCGGTTTGAATCACTTGTTTACAATGAAGTGCCAGTTTCACAGAGAGCATGTGTTCTAGCAGCCACTGTCATCTGACAATCATAGACGCTTCAAACCCTCCTCTGGACCGCAAAACATCCTGTTATTGAACCGAACAAGCTGCTTTCAAACCGCAGAAGATCTCCAGGGATAAGCCTTCAAAGATACAACCTTACTCCTAAATTCCAGCCTTATTCCTGCTTTATCCCTGCCTCATAAATGTGTTTTTTCCAACCTATTTCAAGCACCGCAGGTTACACTATTTAACAAAGGTGCAGGAAAACAGCAGACAGGTCTGCAAGATCTTTAGGTTGAGTCAAAACAACAAACAGAAAGTCTGACTGCCATGTGTCTACAGGCTGTCCAATTTATGAGGGTTTACTTTGGGGTTACTGCTGTATTTATGGGAATACCAGCCTTACTCTACCTCTTAAAACCAGTGCACATAACTAATTTAAGAGAAAAACATGAGAAGAGGGAAAGGAGCTAAGCTTTTAAAGAGATATTTCAATGCAATGCTCAGTAATTAGTGCACATTTGTTGATTACAAACTAGTGCTCGACTAGGTTGTGCAGAGCTTAAATTGAATTAAAAAGCTTATATTTAAGCTTAAACCATGTTCATAATTCAGTCAAGGCTAAAGATCTTTACTGAAGGCAATAAGCTCCTGTCATTCCTGGTGCACCAGACGTTGTGATGTCTACATTTAATGCAAATTGTAAATCCTTGAAACAATGTAAACAGAGATAAAAGCTAGACAGCTGCCTTTGTACACACTGAAAATGAAAACATGAGTTTCACTGCAATGTTGACAAACTACAAGCTTTGATAACCTCAAAATGTTTTATCTGGCAAGGTCCTCCAAAATGAACTCGCCGAAACATGGGCTGATTTCCAAACCACCCACTACACTAATAAACACTGTATAAATGATTAACCCACTATGAGTGTCAGGATTATTTTTGACATTTCTTATACATAGTATGTGGTTTGGAAAGCAGCCAGGGGCAGGGATTCCAGACAGCTAGCCATGAGCTATGAGAATGTTAAACATCGGTATAACAAGGAGCTACTCGGCCATATAATTATCAGGGCAATATCTAACCAACAACATCCAGTGGTCAGAGGCCGACCCTGACGAAGGACTGAAGGATGACCACTGCAAATTGGGCATGGCATAAAATGACTTGAAGTGTGTACAGTTCGAAGCTGTGTGCCAACAAGGTTGGTATTCGCAGTGCCAGTAAGTGTACACTGTGTTTAAAAACCAATGCACCTGATTCAGACACACCAACACAACACGCCTTTAAACGGGGTGTGCATACAGTACAGTATACCTTACCACAGATGAGCTACTAGAGTAATTATACACCTACAAACAAACCTAGGCTGTGGTAGACAAAATGAATAAAATGGAAACTAAGTACTTAAAAAAAGAAAGCAATCTTAGATATGTAGATATGGTCAAAACGATCTTCTGAAGTTGGTGACTTTTAGTGACTGACCTGTGCATGATTGTTTGGGGTAGTGTTCGATCTCAGAAACTACTGCCAATCTACGTACAATTTTCACGCACACCTATCTCTAGGGTTTTACGAGAATGGAGGGAGTTCTCTGGGTTGAAAATTTCCTGTTTTCAATGCAGAGGTTTCCATAGGAGATGACAGACGGGTTTGTTAAGCCCTCATAGAATTGAAACACAGTTGCGCAAAATAACTACTCCTTAGCCCTCTGGATGCCACAACCATTGAACCCTTGAATGCCGATGGGGCTACTGCCACCTAATGTCACCACCAGGGTGCCATTCCGTCAGCCCCAGAACAGGCAACTGACCTAAATTCAATTGGCTCACCACAATTGGACCTACAGAAATTGAAAAATGTCCACCTGTTCTGAACGAATCTCGACTTCTGCTTTGTGTAGATTGGTAGGGTCAGAATTTGGCCAGCTCAACGGCTTAAGGGCTGTGGAAGGGTGAAGGTTGTTGGGGATAGTCTTTTGAACCCTCAAATATCGATTTCAAGCAATCCCCTTTATACCACGTGTCTGGTAAGTAATCACCTTCTGAGGCTTCTTCCAGCACAATAAATGCACCATGTTCCACAATGTAAGAACCAAAATAAACCAAAGACCATAAGATGACAATACATGAGAATGTGGGTGAAATTTGATTTGGAAATACAGTACATGATAATTGTTTTATACCATGCCAGTGGTCAAAAGTCAAAAAACAAACAGCTGTGAGAGGCATATAATACAGATTCTCTCATATTTAAACATAGAAATAGAACTGAATGTAGGTGCCAAGAGTGTCTGGGCACATTTCCAGTGCAGCTCTCACATATGCTAGTACTGGTGCATTTTCATAAAAAAATGCAATGTTTTCTTCTTTTTTAAATGACAGAATTAGTTCAAAACCTATATGGAGTATTTCCATAAAAGCTGCAGCTGAAATGCTCGACGTATTTATTTACACAGTTACAAATAACCTCTGACCACAGCGCAATGTGCAAGGACCAACATTTTCAAGAAAAAAAAGCCTGCATAATATGAGAGTAAAATATTTATGCTTTACAAAACATACACCACTGGGCAAAAGTCTTAGGCCATCTTTAGATTTGTTGTTCTATAAATGGTATAATGAACATATAGTGGTGCATGAAAGTTTGGTGAAACCTTAGAATTTTTCCCTTTATTTCCTCTGCCATAAAACAACTCTAACAAGTAAGAACAAAAGACCCAGTTTAAACAAATGACAAGAAAAAAGTTTATACTGGGTCATTTATTTTAATTGAGAAATGATCCAATATTACATATTTATTATATTATAATAGTTAACATACATTTCACCTCTCTGCCAATCTTCCACTGTTTTGGGTCCTTTGAGCAAGGCCCTTAACCCACAATTCTTGGACTGAAGACGTACCAATTGTGTCCCCTCTGGATAAGGGCGTCCTGCTTAAAATGCTGTAATGTAATATAGTGACTGGCAAAAGTTAATTTGAAACCGCTAGGATTAGCATTAAGTTTTGAAGGTGAATTAAGAGTCCAGGTGTTTTTTCATTCAACCATGGGGTGACAATCAGGTGTGAGTGGGCCCCCTGTTTTATTTAAAGAAAATGTGGATTCTATCAAAGTCGGCTCTTCACAACTCATGTTTTGTGGAAGTGTATTCAATTTGCACGAACAAAGGAGATTTCTGAGGACCTCAAGAAAATGAGTTGTTGTTGCTGCTCATCAGGTTGGAAAAGGTACAACACCATCTCTAAAGAGCTGGACTCCAACAATCCACAGTTCAACAGATTGTGGTAACAATGACTCAAGACCATTGTTACCCTCCCCAGTAAGTGGTCGATCACAAAGAATCACTCTAAGAAAAGCACGGCCGTTAATAGATGCCGAGTACAAAGACCCCAGGGTAAACTTCTAAGCAACTGACGGCCTTCTCACATTGGGCCTGATGTTCATGTTCCCCCATCAGAAAGAAACACTGAAACAACAATTGGCAGGGTTAGCAAGGAGAAACGCCCACTGCTCCTTCCCAAAAAGAACCATGCTGCCTTCTAGTTTTGATAAAGATCAACGTGGAACAAGCAGACAATCTATTGGAAGAAATGTTTTGTGGATGGATAAGCACCAAAATCGTCTTTCATTTAGAGTAAAGTTCTTTTTGGTTTAAAAGAAGGCGTTTATGTTTTTGGGGTAAGAAAGGAAAATAACTGCCATTCCAGGCACATAAAACCTTATCCCATCTGTAAACAGGCTGGTGGTAGATCCATGGATTGGGCCTGTTTGCTACAATCTGGGAGAACGGCTGCCATATTGAATGGAACTGATTTTCCTGAATTAATATCGAGAACGCTAAAGGAAAATGTCAGAACAAACTGTTGTCCCCATGAACTGAATCTCAAAAGAAGGTGGGGTCAATGCTGCAAGACAACACCGCTCAAGCAAACAAGCCCTGTTTCTCACCACATAAGTTTAAATAAGACTCAAAGTCCATGTTTTTGGAATGGCCAAGTTCAAAGCCTGAACCTTAATCCAATGGAAATGTTTTGTGGAATGACCTGAATGACATGTTAATGGTGAGCAACCCAACCTCCCAGAAGCTGAAGCCTGTTTTGTTCCTGTAAAAACGGAGGAATGGGCTTAAAATTTCCCAAGCCGGTGTGCAGGACTGATCAACAAGTTCCGGAAACGTTTAGCTGCAGTTATTGCTGCACAGGGGGGTCACACCAGATACTGAAAGCAAAGGTTCACATACTTTTGCCACTCACTAATATGTAATATTGGATCATTTTCCTCAATAAATAAATGACCAAGTATAATATTTTTGTCTCATTTGTTTAACTGGGTTCTCTTTATCTACTTTTAGGACTTGTGTGAAAATCTGATGTTTTAGCGCATAATTATGCAGAAATGTATAAAATTCTAAAGGTTTCACAAACTTTCAAGCACCACTGTATATAATATATTGTAGATGACTAGATCCAAAAATTTTTAACTTGGATTTGTCAATCCGTAATCCTCGCTTCTACTGACGTTCATTTCAATGCATTAGCATAACTTAGTTTTTGCACCCTGTTCCCCATCCCAAAAAAAAGTGGTTTCTTGGTTGCTAACCTTCCAAAATTGTCATCCCTGATCCAGCTCCTTCAGACTGTAGAAGGGTCAACTTGGCATCCTGATGAAGCTGCCAGATGCTCCTATTGCTCAAGTGTAAGGGGAGGTCACACTAAATACTTTCCACTCTAGCCTACAGAAGTTGTTTTTTTCAATACTGCATACAAAGTTCCTACATTTTCAGGTTGTATTCTAACAAAGAGACTGAGAAATAGTTATATATGGTCGTCATTTTGCTAAAACAATGGAATATATAATCTAATGACGGCCTAAGACTTTTGCACAGCATTGTAGATTTAGGATACAATTATTTTAGCTATGCAGAAAGAATCAGGATTCAAATTGGAAGAAAGTTATTCTGACTGTGTAATCCCTACTTAAAATCATAAATGTAAAGAATTTTTGAAATATTCATTTCCTATTTATTTCTACTACATAGCCAAAAGTATGTGGACTTCCTCTGCTTAGCAAATTAAACTATTTCAGCCACTCCTAACCAATGCATAAAATCAAAACACTCAGCCTTGAGCTTTCTGTATGGGTCCGTACCGAACCACAGAGAGGAGATCACTGACTTCAACATCAACGTGGCACTGACAAACTGCCACCTTCCAAAACGTTAGTTCCTCAGATTTCTACCATGGTAGAGCTTCCCCGATTTAATAAAAGTGTTAATATGTGAGCTGTTCATGTGAAGTGAACACTTCAAGACACAACAACAGCAGTAGACCACACAATTACTCATGAACCCATCAGATACTGTGGTTCAGATAAGCACTAATACTAACCATACTAAACATACTGGATATTGGCCAGACGTGTGAGACACAATCTCTTAGATGCAGTTGCTCTTCACTTGAAGTGCATTAACCCAAAACCTAATAAACATACACTTTCTTTTTTTACCTGAACAGAAAGCTCATATATGCAACAGTGATGAACGATCACATTACAGGCAGAAACTGTTTAAGGAAATTAAACTAGAAAGTGTGAAATCTGCCATGGCTGTTTCTCTACATCAGAAGAAAAGCCCCATGCAGGAATTTTTCATTGCAATACTTTCATGTGGTAATTTTGCAAGCAAAAAAACATTTAATATTTTTGCATTATTGTCAGTTTAATGTAGGCTAAAAGGTTCTAAAATGTCAACAACAAAATGCAAATTGGAGGTATTTTACTATATACGGTAATTAGAGTGTTAAAAATGACGGTTTTTATTTTAAAACTTAATTCTTGTTTTTCATACATATGATGTTTCGTACGTTTTCATTTTTATGACTCTTTTGCGTTAGCTGCAGCCTCGTGTTAGATACAGTGACTTACAAAGAATTGAAATAAAACTTTTTTTAAAAAGCGCTGATATCAGATCAATACTTAGTACTGGTCAATAGCCAGAGTTCAGGTATCAGTGTTGGACACAAGCACACAGAAATGAGTGCCAAAGTTGATGAACATTACAAAGTACAGACTATTACAACAGTGTAGACTATTAGTCTGTTGACAGAAAGGATAACGTAATGCACATTACAACATACGGACCGTTACAACAGTGTACAGCATGCTCTGCTGACAGAAATAAATTTTAGCTCATTAGCCCAAAATCTTTTGTTTCACAGGAACATCAGAATCTCTCTCGCACTACAACCAGTATAAGCACGTTCTTGCTAGTGGGACTTCGTGCAGAATGTTAGGTTATGGCAGTGTTTCTCAATCCTGTCCTGGCGCCCCACAATGCTCTGCAACAATTTGGTGCCGTCTCCTGTTTAAAACACACCCACTTTAACTCAATAACGGGCTTGTTAAAGAGCTGTGTAGTTGGATCAGGTGTGTTGGGAGCAGGAAAACACTAAAACAGGTCTGAGAGAGCCAGAAATCTTGTTCGTTTGTGGGTGACCAAATACTTATTTTCCACCATGATTTACAATTAAATTCTTTAAAAATCCTACAATGTGATTTCCTGGATTTTTTTCGCATTTTGTCTCTCATAGCTGAAGTGTACCTATGATGAAAATTACAGACCTCTCTCATCTTTCTAAGTATGAGAACTTGGACAATCAGTGGCTGACTAAATACTTTTTTTGCCCCACTGTAGTCTCTGCCCTTGGGAGCTACAGTGCTCCAAAGTGCTCTAGATTCATGGATTGACTTTCCATGACTGAGCAGCTATACACAATCCTAAGACTGACATTAACAATGCCAAGCAATGGCTGGCGTGGTGTAAAGCACACAACCGTTGTAGTCTGGAGTGGTAACCTCCACTTCATTATCTGGTAGTACGATGACCAAATCATGGTTTGGTGAATGTTCCACTCAGGAGAATGTTCCTGCTCAAATGGAATAGCCTAGGTCATTTAGTTTTTGTGAAGAGAAACCTCAATGCAGTATACTATTATATTCTAGAGGGAAATGTGCTTCCAACTTGGTGGCAAAGGTTTGGGGAAGACCCTGTTTCTGTTTAGCCCGACAATCCCCCTGCCAAAAGTGAGGTTCATATAGGAAGTTTGCCCATTTTGTTGAGGAAAATGTTGACTATCCTGTAAGGCTTAAGCAGCTAACATCATTATCTGAACTTACATATAGGGAACCCTCACAGTCATGATAAAACATCTAGTGGAAAACTTTCCCAGAACCACAAGTAAGCACACTTTGGATGTGACTCACTGGAGTATACAAAAATACATTAAAAGAAAACCAAAAATATCTGTACGTCAAATTCAGCTTCAACAATAAAAAAAAGAGGACTCAGAACAAAGAGTTTAAGACTCGTGAGAAAAAAAACAAAAAAAAGCTTCAACTGAAAGTCAAACTCGTGTCTAGCCAATCATAAAGGCTGTTTAAACAGCTCGAGGGAAGATCTGTACCAGCATCTATTACACAACGTTGAGTGATTAATTCCACATAAGCTGTAAATACTAGCAGTGGGTACTACACGATGCTAATGTCGATCTGGAAATTATCTCCAATATTTGCCGTTCGCATTACTTTCACCACGGCCTTCGCACAACAAGCACTGGCTGCACGAACGGCGAAGGGTTTCCACGACTTCTATGACTCTCTGAGCTACACATGCCAGATCAAAACAAGCTGGGTATGTGAACACAATTCACTGCCTCCTTTGAGAGATCCACAAATCACACAGCTGAAAACAAACAACCTGAGGTTAACGCCCCCTCCTCCCGTCTGGGTTAAAAAAAAACAGCATTTTCCTAATTTGTGTAGAAGCATTATGCAAGTTCTGGTCTGTCCACAATTTTTAGACCATGCATGACCTGTAATCATCACAAAGATGTGCATCTACCAAAGATGTTGTTCATACATTCATTCATTTTCATTACCCGCTTAATCCAGCACAGGGTCATACTGCCCAAACCGGTAGCACAGGGCCCCAGACAGGAACCAACCGTGGATAGGTCACCAGTCACTACTGAGAAGTTAATACTGAAATTACACAGGGTTTAATATATTTGGCCAAACACATGTATACTCCTGTTATTCCTAATTCACAGTTTGAATTGAACTTTCTACTGGAATATTATGACTTCTGGGAGCCAAAACACGGTCGATTATGTTTCATGTGAAGTTATGTGAAGAGCAATCTTAACTACATGCAAAAACTGCAGAATAGCATTTGAGCACAGTGTTAAAACAGCCCAATTGTTGACACTGTCGGTTTATCAATATCTGTCTTACTTTCAGACCTTATTCATGACAATACTTTATGGCTTCTGGCTACATAAAAATATATAAAAACACTGTGGCAACCACAGCAATAAAACAAGAAAGAAAAGAAAACCAGAGCAAACGAGTTGTGGTTTTCCTCCTGTAAGTGAGCAAAGTGGCTTCAAACAGCTGTAAATGTTATACTCAGTGAGGGCCAAAAGTCTCAAACCTCTACTGTAAATGCTTGTTTGGATCTTTCTGGAGAACGATCCATACTACAGCAAGATAAGGCCCTAAAACGCATCTCAAAGATTTGCAACAACTACTTGAATACCAAAGAAGACCAAGGAGTGCTGGCTGTCATGGAATTTCCTCCAAAGTCATCTGACCTAAACCAAATCCAGCCATGACAGGGGCATTCGAAGACAAATAAATACGTTTTAGATTACATGGTTTGTAATAACAAAGAAAAAACAATTTATTAAATGAAATCAAAAGATGTAGTCACCTCTGGTTTTCAATGCTGAGTTGGGTTTGCAGGTTTCCCACTTTTTTATTTACTTATTGTTTTATTTTTGTTTCCACTACTGCATTCTCATACTAAGTTAGCTCCAACATGTATCATATTTCGGCGTCACATATCCACTGTTTTATAGCATGACATATAGCCCCAAAATGTTGTTATTTAAGTTTCTGCTATAACGCAAGGGTTACTTTAATCTCCTAAAGTTCTACCCAAACCACTATCGCTCTATAACAAATGAGAATCGAGAAAATAAACAGACGTAGTGAGTGATGAGTGCTGGGAAATGTAGTGAGGAAATGCCACGGTTGTGATCATGTTTAAACGTGTTCAATATAGGCTGCACTACGATATACAGTGGTGTGAAAAAGTGTTTGCCCCCTTTCTGACTCCCTATTTTGTTGCATGTTTGTGACACTTTCAGAACATCAAACCAATTTAAATATTAGTCAAAGACAACACAAGTAAACACAAAATGCAGTATTAAATGAAGGTGTTTATTATTAAGGGAGCAAAAATCCAAACCTACATGGCCCTGTGTGAAAAAGTAATTGCCCCCTAAACCTAATAACTGGTTGGGCCACCCTTAGCAGCAACAACTGCAGCCAAGCGTTTGTGATAACTTGCAATGAGTCTTTTACAGCGTTGTGGAGGAATTTTGGCCACTCATCTTTGCAGAATTGTTGTAATTCAGTCACACTGGAGGGTTTTCCAGCATGAAAGGCCTTTTTAAGGTCATGCCACAGCATCTCAATAGGATTCAGGTCAGGACTTTGACTAGGCCACCTCCAAAGGTCTTTCATTTTGTTTTTTCTTCAGCCATTCAAGAGGTGGGACTTGGTTGTGTTTTGGATCATTGTCCCTGCTGCAGAACCCAAGTTCGTTTCAGCTTGAGGTCACGAGCAGATGGCTGGACATTTTCCTTGAAGATTTTCTGGTAGACAGCAGAATTCATAGTTCCATTTATCACAGCAAGTCTTTCCAGTCCTGAAGCAGCAAAGCAGCCCCAGACCATCACACTACCACCACCATATTTTACTGTGCTATAATGTTCTTTTTTTTTTCTGAAATGCTGTGTTACTTTTACACACCAGATGTAATGGGAAACACACCTTCCAAAGAGTTCAACTTTTGTCTCGTCAGTCCACAGAATGTTTTCCCAAAAGTCTTGGGGATCATCAAGATGTGTTCTGGAAAAATTGAGACGAGTTTTAATGTCCTTTTTGCTCAGCAGTGGTTTTGGTCTTGGAACTCTGCCGTGCAGGCCATTTTTGCCCAGTCTCTCTCTTATGGTGGAGGCATGAACACTGTCCTTAACTGAGGCAAGTGAGGCCTGCAGTTCTTTGGATGTTGTTGAGGGCTCTTGGGGTAATTCTGGTTGGCCGGCCACTCCTGGGAAGGTTCACCACTGTTCCATGTCTTCACCATTTGTGGATAATGGATCTCACTGTGGTTCGCTGGAGTCCCAAAGCTTCAGAAATGGCTTTATAACCCTTTCCAGTCTGATAGATCTCAATTACTTTCTTTCTCAATTGTTCCTGAATTTCTTTGGATCTCGGCATGGTGTGTAGCTTTTAAGGATCTTTTGGTGTAGCTACTTCACTTTGTCAGGCAGGTCCTATTTAAGTGATGTTCCGATTGAGAACAGGTCTGGCAATAATCAGGCCTGGGTGTGGCTAGTGACAGTGCACTTGTGTGATAAACCATAGTTAAGTTATGTTTTAGTAAGGGGGGGCAATCACTTTTTCACACAGGGCCATGTAGGTTTGGATTTTTTCCTTCTCCCTTAATAATAAACACCTTCATTTAAACCTACCCAATATTTTGTTATATTGTAAAGCAATTCTCAGAACTTAAGCAAAAAGCTTGACACTTTTTTATATCAGTTTCTTACCATTAAGGAGAGTGTAAAGCAGGTAAAAGTGAACCTCTTGATGTGGGATTTTGTCACTGTAGCCCCACTAATTAACTTGTTGGTTGGGTTATTCTGAAACACAAGAGAAAACAATTAGCATACCAGTATATAAATATAAAATGTATTCGGAAAGCTAATGACATTTCTCTACATCAAAAACACAAAAAAATGAGGAATCAAAACTTGTGTGTTAGATAAGAAAAGCTAACATATTTTCAACATGACTGAAGTCTGTGAATGGCATTTCAAAAACCTCTGGATTCTTGAAGGTTGATGTCTGAGCTTTGCTTTGGATTTCAATGCCTTTCTGAAATATCCAACCTCTCTTCCGCTACAGGCTGTTCTCTGACCGTCAGACAGGATGCCTCGGTCTCTGCATCGTGTTGCACGCTTGAGACGTTGGCTTTTGAAATCACAAGTAAGGATTTGAGGCAATTGCCCTAGGACCCCACCAGATAGGGCTTATGCTTGGTTCTGTCGGAAAGCCTTCCTGCTCTTCCAAATTCTCTGGATTTAAACACTTTCTTTTTCTTTCCATTTATTTCTTAATAAATTTACATCCCCCACATAATCAAATTCAGGGTCACAGGGAGGCACTGTCATTTTTCTGCCATAAAGGATTCCATACCTGTATACTTTATATTATGAACCTGTGTGAATGAATAACAAGAGGTCACCAACTAGGAAGGGTGTCTAAATACTTTTGGTCACAGTGTGCATGCAAATACCTAAATAGGTACAATGGTGCTTCGGTTCTCGTCCACCTCGGAACTCGTCAAAATCGGTTCTCTATGCATTTTGACTAGAAAAACTTGTCTTGGTTCTTGTCGCACTTGCTTAAACTTGTACGAGTTGGGCCACGTGACTCGGTTCAGCCGAAACTCGATTCGCAATTCATGATCTCCCTGAGTTCACCAATAGAGTAAGTGTTTTGCTTTCACTCTGGACTCTTATCCTTTACATGAGATTTTTCAACACTTTTGTTATAAAATAAGCTGTGTGTTAATGATTTTAGCCAACTGTAGCTTAACGCAAATGTTAATATCGTGCAATAAGTTCCGCTATGATACAAGAAAATGCATCGATTCCAATTTTCTTGGCCGATTCCAATTTCCGATTTTTGAAACATATCCCTGGGCGATTCTGATTTTTTTTCTGTCCACGGATTATAAATGACAGCATACTGATAATTTTTGTTCAACTTCTCTTTTAATGGGAAACTTCTTCCATTTGAAAAGAAAGCTGGCAGCAGATGCTGGCTTGTGTCTGGCACTCCACTCTCAGCAGGGTCAGCTTTAGTTAAGTCAAATTCCATATATTCAGTGAGGTGATGCTGTTATAATGTATTATTATTGTTTTCGGAGTTCTTCCTCCGTTGCTTACTTTCATCATGCATATTCCAAATAGCACTCACTCACTGTGAAAAACTAGAACTCTGAAGACATGGCTGTAACTGAAACAACACTAGAACACTAGACTGCTCCCTGACTAGTACTGCAATCTGTATCTCTAGTACAGATTAATTCAGTTTACATTATTCCTTATGGGAAAAATTTGCTTGGTACTCATTTTCAGTACTTGACAAGCTTTTTGGAACGAATTAACACAAGAACCGAGGTACCACTGTATATCCTAAGGGACATACGCACCAAATACATTGTGCACAATTCTCAAAATAAATCAATGTTTCTTTTTAATTGCATTTTTGAATTCATTTATAACCTGTTCCCAACCTGCTAGGATAAGGGATAAAATGATATTCATCCAAAGATAAAACCAGTTACTGGTACTCATTTAGCAGACAAATGTGTCTGGAGAATGGCGGCAACTATCTTCTTCCAAACACCTGGGATTGGTTAGTGTCTCGTCAGTCAAAATGGGAGACAGGAATGCCATCAGTAGACCTAAAGAAATGGCTCACCTGGACTCTGGTGCTACTTGATATCTAGGTAGCCATATTCAACCCAAAACTGGAGGCAGTTCCATGCCCCAAGGTAGCCTATGAGAAATTATCTTTGCACTCTACCTTATGCCTTAGAATCTTCCATCGACACACTTCAAATTCTATTAAATTAATGAACAATTTAATGCTATAGTATTTGCCCACCAAGGTTAGTGGATATTTTCTTTACACACACCTACTAAACTGAACTCCGATCAGCCACACCATTAATTTGATTGACAGGTGAAGTGAATAACACTGACACTGCAGTGCTCTTGGCAATGTTTTGCTTGGAAACCTTGTGTCTTGGCATTCACATGGATGTCACTGACACATAACATCTACCTAAATAGTGCTGCAGACCGGGCAACGGTATTCCCTAAAGACAGTGTTCTCCTTAAGCAGAAAATGTGTCCTGTCACACTGCAAAAAAATTCGCAGGAAGGGTTTGAGGAACATGACAAATAGTTCAAGATGTTGACTTGGCCTGCAAATTCCCCACATCTCAATCCGATCAAGCATCTGTGGGATATGTTGGACAAATAAGTCAGATCCATGGATAACCAACATAATAACATATAGGACTTAAAGGATCTGCTGCTAAAGTCTTGTTGCCAGATACCACAGGATACCTTCAGAGGTCTTTTAGAGTCCATGCCTCCATGGTTCAGAAAATTGGCAGTGTAAGGAGGAGGGACCTACACAATATTAGGCAGGTGGTTTTAATGCTATGGCAATCTGGTGTATATTTAGTCAGAAGAACCCCAAAACCCACATAAGGATACAGTTCAAGCACAGTTGACAATAAGAGACTCATACTGTCCTACTGCATTTCCAAACATCCTACAAAGAAAAGCAAGGTCACCTCTCTTATCAAAAGGCCATTATGCTCTCAATCAGTCGGGCCAAACACAAACAAGTGAATCATAGTCTTTCTGGTAGATTTCCATCACCCACAGACGAGAAGCAGAGTGTTATTCAAACCATTGCTGTTGCACTCTGTAATTACAGGTGTGCTTAAAGAAGCATTCTGATCAACAACAAACTAGTAGATGTGGGCACTGTGTGCCGTAACATACCACCATCAAGTTCAGCCCAGGGCGTGTTTGAATCTGTAATTCACAGACTGACAAACTTGTTAGGGGTGGCGACAGACAGATTGAGGATCCAGGGCTCTGTCATAATGCATAATTATCTATTACGAAAACCTTAAATAACCTTGTCAGGCTTGTCTGGAATTTATAGTATACAGGACTGTGCAAAGATGGAAATATATCGAATAAAACATAGAAACGTACCCTGTCGAAGGCCGGATAGACAGCTCGTAGTTCAGTTAACCAGCCATAGGGCATGTGTCCCACCGGGTAAGTAGCTGTGAGCACTGCTACAGCCTTGCAAACACAAATATAAGTAAGTAAAAACTAAGTAAGTGTTGACCGAGAATCGAATAATCCAGTGCTGGGCAGATGCCACCAACCTCCGTTGCGCCAGTGGTTCCTTTGAGATCTCGTGCTACGAACAGGTTGACAACAGGCCTGCTGATCCTCTGGGTGGCAAGGATCAGGGCCAAAGGCCACCAGAAACTCAGCATCTTCCTGATGGTGGTATCGCCCTAGAAAACAGGAAGGATAAACCTGGTTTGTAAAAACCCTGATATATCGGTTACTGCTTTAGGTTTGTACCCTGCACTATACAGGAATAAGAAAAACCACATCTAGGGGTGTTGCTAAGATATAAAGCCACTGGGGCCTCAGGCCAGACCTCTTACTTTTATTTTTATTCCTACACACCATGTTTTTACTATACTGCTAAATAATTAAATGTCATTCAGTATCAGCAAAAAAAGAAGCAGAAGCACTCACATCCACACACTGTCCAACTACAGGTAAGCACCGTCCGTTCGCTTTAACAACCGATGTCTTAACAGTTATACAAATTAGAACAGGAAAATAAAGAATCTGTCCTTTAACTCTGGACGTTGCAGCAGAAACAGTTAGTCAAATTTTTTTATGGAATAAGGAAATATGTCCGTGTTGTGCACAAACCCTTTTAGGGAAAGTCTGTACTGTTTGTGCTTAACCCTACAAGCACCTTG
>JAJAGP010005967.1:0-26902 GCA_025084515.1 Ancistrus triradiatus | reverse complement strand
AAATTTGTCCAACACAGAAAATACTTTCAGAGAAACACAGATTTGCCAATGTCCCGCAAAGTCCTCATGCTTAACGCTTAACACCCTAGATACATCTCCAAAAATCTTTTCAAAGAATTACTCAATCCCATCTCTGCCCCATCACCAAACAAGCCCAAGTCACCAGAAGCATAGAATATAAAATTCATATACTGATTGTGTACTAGTTTGATCATTAAATAGGATATTTAAAAGAACACCATGAGTTTAATAACAGTTAAAACCCACAGACTATGTAAATCCAGAAGAAATTTCACACCAGCCCCTTATTACAAAATAACTAAGGAAGTGACAAGAAAAAACGTCAAGGTGCTAACGTTATCATTTTTGTCTTTTCTAAGGTTTTTGAGGAAAACACTCTCACAGTGGTTAGCACTGTTGCCTTACAGCTCCAGACATCCCTGGTTCGATTCCTGGCTCTGACTGTATGTGGAGTCTGTGTATGTTCACTGTGTCTGCTTCCCCTGGTTACTCTGATTTCCTCCCACATTTCAATGACATGCATCAGGTCAGTCTCTAAAGTGTCCCAGTGTGTGTGTGTGAGACCTGCAAAGAATTATGGCCCTGTCTTGCATCCTGTGCTGCCAGTTCCCCATCCCTCTGCAAACCTGAACTGGATTAAGGAGGTATGAAAGTGAATGAATAGAAGGTTTATATACACTACATATCCAAAAGTATGTGGACACCAAAATAACATTTCCATATATGAAAATTAATATGGATATGGTCCTACAGCTATTAGAGCCTCCTTGTCCCAACAATGGGCTTACTTGAAGGACTTTGTGTGTTATTTCAAGAACATAAAAGGGATTCCTGCATTTTGAAAATGGCTACTTTTTCTGTCTGGGGTCACATTTCATTAAAACACAGTAATGAAATGTTTAGCAAACTGTCCAGATTATAAAGTAATCTCGGCTCAAGCGGTTTCATTTTGAGCCACACCCAGAAGCAGGGGCTTCACTGCCAGTGAATGGAGAGTGAGCAGGTGAGTTCTGAAGAGCAGGTTGGTCAACCTGTAGATCGGGAATCAGGAACATGACTGACTTCAATAAATCATGGCCTTAAATACTTACGATTAGTCTAAAAAATGGACAATTTACATCGATAAAATAACATCTTATTATGTAAGATGGCTTTGTATTCCGGCAACACAACTAACTGCAGCTCCACTGAAGTTAGATAGGAACATACAGTAGATGTGAACATACAGTAGATGCTTCTTCTATTTTAAAATCCATCAGATACCACTGCCTGAGATGCACATGATTTTATCTACTCTTTAAAGTGCCCATAAAAATATGGTAGGAAAAATATCAACAAACGTTTTACGACAAATCATAAAGGGAAACTTTGCTTGCTATCATGCTATCCAGGCTTTTCATGCCACAAAAGAACCATCACTTAAGACGGGTAAATGATGTAACTTAACCATACTATACTGCTCAAAAAAATAAAGGGAACACTTGGAGTTATATTGTGTTGTTTAAGTGTTCCCTTTATTTTTTGAGCAGTATATATTGCAGCTGTTACTTTTAATACTTCAGTACATTTAAAAGTGACTTCTTTTATACTTTAACTCAAGTGGAAAAAAACAGCAGTTTCTATACTTCGGAGCGGACCTTCCTAGAAGGTGCTTGATATAAAATTGCGTGGCAGCACACATGTTTTGATGAAAAAGCTAAGCCTCCAAATTTCAGATGTCCACATACTTTTGGCCATGTAGTGTACATAGCTAAGAGTCTTACGTGTTTTGCTCATTAAGTTTCACTCTTTGGGATCTGAACTAATACCTTTCCAGCCACATTTACAGCACCATACACATGAACTAATTAACCTGAGTTATATAATATACTCCCACAACGTATTTGTACCATTCTTTAGGATCGAAATTGTGATTGCTCTCAATTTAATTATTACTTTTCCCATACTACTGTACGTGTGTCCAATCAAATGATCCATCGTCATATATTAACATTTTGTCAACCACTGAACTGCTGTAGCAGCTAGTTCAGAGCAAATCTGAATTAATTGTGAGTTTCATTTGTGCCTTCCCATGTAATGCCCTTGACCATAATCCCCTTACTTAGGGACATTTATGTGCAAATCCACAGATATGTAACAGTCATGTAAAGGTCTGGGGGTCGAAACAAGCTACCATTTTAGCTTTTCTCCATGTTTAGCTTGCTAGCTAAGAGTGTGCTTTGATTTGATGGGGTTCTGGTGTGTGTCTGACTTGTAGAAACTTTTTCTAGAGAGAACGAGAATGCATCAACAACTGAATAAAATCTGTGAATCTCAAGCTACAGATACTGTAAGTTGGCTTTCAAAGATAAAAACATCACTTGCTTATGCTGTATGTGTTTGTCACAGATATATTTCTACACCAAATACTGTTTGATTTACAGTGGTACCTCGGTTCTCGTAGTTAATTCGTTCCAGAAGGCTTGTCGAGTACCAAAAAGGATGAGTACCAAATTTTTCCCATAAGGAATAATGTAAATTGGATGAATCTGGTCCAGACCCCCAGAAAATCCACACTGTATAAGACATTATATGCATTAATGGAGTTGTATGGTACAGGAGCTACCTGATTTACGAAGGGGATACTATCATAAGTAATGATTAGTAAGTTTATGTTTAAAACGCTTACATTAACCTACAGTTATCCAAAATAAAGTCCATTAATAAAGTGTTGAAAAATCTCATGTAGTTTAGTGAGTAATGGATTGAAAAAGAAAAGTAAAAGCATAACACTCATTCTATTGGTGATCACAGCTGCTAAGCTAACCGCACCCTGTGTTCTGGAGCATTCAATTCCTGTTGTGCTTTCGGTTGACTCTTTGTACTAAGAATACAGTACTGTAGATGCAAAAATGAAGAAAAACCACAAGAAAAAGGATGAAGATCTTCTCTGATGGCTTCTGTGAACCTGAATCACTGTGTACTGAATCATGACTCGTGAAACAAGTTTCGGCTGAAACAGGTCACGGGCTCGACTCAAACAAGTTTAAGCAAGTGCACCGAGTACCAAGCAGACGACGAGAACCGAGACAAATTTTTCTGGTCAAAATGCATCGAGAACCGAATTTGAGGAGTTCTGAGGAGGTCGAGAACCAAGGTACCACTGTATTTTATGGCTATCATATGTATTTAGTTATTATCTGTTATTCAACTAGGCTGCCCAAGGAGGTAGGGTCCCATCTTTTATTATTGTTCCTCCCAAGGCCACTGTGGGCCTAGACTTGCTCAATTAGGGCTTTGGGCCTAGATAGTTGTAAAACTGCTCTGAGACGATGCTCTGCTGTATAAATAAATCTGCCTTGAAATTTTGACTTGACTGTTGCTTTATACTATTTGCAGATAACTGCACTGTGGAATAAATGACTTAACTTTCCTGTTTTGCTTGCTTACATCCAAGATTGTGGTTCAGCTCTCTTTGCTCATGAGTCATTACACGCATTAAAAAACTGCACGCTTGCCAATACAGCAGTGATCACATGAACTGGCATGATCTAGTACCCTGAAGCGTGACTCAAAGCATGGCCAGAGCTCCGGTCTTAGATAAGGCTGAGGAGACAAAGTGACTGTGACAGCTAAACCTGGTGAGCCCAACCCCCCCAACCCTCAGACGTGGGTGGCTGTCTCGTGACAGTTCGCTGTGACTATGTGTTCAACTTACATGCGTTACGCTCTCTGAACATGCTCTGACTTAGATGTGATTCTTGTCTCATGAGAGAAATGATCCATAACTGGGCACAACATAAAATCCTGCCACCATAAAAACACCATAAATCTTTAAAGCCTGCCTCAAGGCATTTAGTAAAACAGTGCATCTCTTCACTTAGATGATGAACTTATTATATTATGGTGAATTGCTGGCTGTCTCTTTTTTCCATCTAGGCCAAAGGTGTAATAATAGTTTTCACAATAATAGCTGTATCACTAATTAGCTGGCTGACGCTCCGTACTAATTACTGCCAGTGTTGTCACTAAATATCAAGGGGATATCGAACATCAGCTACGGATTTGAGAGAACGAATCTAATTATGCTTTGTTGGACGATGACTAATTTCAAAGACTGGGACGGCATATGAGTCAGAAGCTAGTGTGACTATACAGCACGAGTGGTTTTATACTGCAAATGAGGTTATTATCATAGATTTTCCCATGGCACAATGCCAAAGTGTCCAATCCTCCCTTAAGTTCATTAAGAGCACTGCACAGGCAGTGAGGAGAGGGTGTGCAGCAGGTTGTCAAGCCCAAATAGATATCCATCTTCCCGGTTGCCCAAATGCCAGGGTTTATAGTGATCCAGCCTGAGTTCATCTGGGACAGCCATGGTCTTACCGAAATCAATGAGCCAAACTTCAGCTCGCTCTGTGTGGTCGTGGATGAATAGCATCGAACTCCCAATGACCTGGAACACAAGACCATAAGATTTTTAAGATGTGTATGTTCCTTGACAAAAACACTTTAGCACCGGTTTTGTAAAGAAAGAAGAAGAAAAAGAAACAAAGGTGCTTTTACTTCATGTTTCATGAAGAACTTTGAAACCTTCAGAGTCTGTCTGATTTCCTCCAGTTTCCTAATGTAGGAGCTCTGGAAGAAGAACACACGCGCCATGAAATTATAACAACGCTAAATGTGATAGGTAGCTATGGGACATGGGAAATATTAAACACTGTTCATTTCGGAAACATTAGTAAATACAACCTTTTTTATTATTGTTTATATAGTAGGGATTTATTGGGAGGGGGTTGAAATGTCTGCTTCTACTCATTTCTATCCCAAACAAAACCATCTATCTAAGGTTGTTTTTAGCTCAGTTCAAGTTTCCTGTTCTAATTCTACCTCCAGTCACCAGTAACACATACACCACTAATGTAACATGTCAAAAGCCATATCAAGTATAAACACAAGGTTAGTTTACCTAATAAAGTAGCAGCTTTGAATAATAACCATTCTGGATTCCATGTTAAAAAACCTTATGTGTTACGAGTACTGTGTACGGTACTGTACAAAAGTCTTAGACATTGTGTATTTTTCAGTTTATGTTCTGCTTACGTTTTATTGGTCACTGCACTTTGTAGTTCTACAATTACAAACTGTTTCTGTTTCTCTGCATACTTTTTAGTCCCATTTACTCTGTTCTCTAATGGTCAGTACCCCCAGAGATCAGGTACTATCCTTACAGGATGCTGGTGGCTGGACATTTTTGGTTGGTGGACTGTTTTCAGTCCAGCAGTAACACACTAACACACCACCACACCAGTAAGTGCGTTTACATGCACTTAATAATCCGATAACAGCAGAAAATCCGATTTAGTCAGTAATCTGATGAACGAATACACATGCACTTGAGTAATCAGATAATGGGAAACCACCGTTTACATGACTCAGGCAGTAATCGGATTTCTACTTTGCAACCAGCCAATAATCTCATAGAAATATGTGACATAGACTTTGAATTTTAATATTAAATAATCAAATTATTCATTTTCTCGAGTATATACTGCGTTTCAGAGACTCCACAAAGTGTTCGATAGCCGTTTCGCAACCTTTAATGCCATGGCATGTTTAACTCCAGGGTTGCCAGATCCAGCGAGAAAAAAAACACTGGAGTCAATGGAAAAAAAGGCCAAATAAAGCCAAGTCTATAGAATGCTTGTGCACATGTGCAGTTTGAAAACACCGATTATAATTGGATTACTGGTATACATGCAATGAGTACTCCGATTACTGGCAAAAACCAGTATTTCTTAATCTGATTTCTAGACCAGAGTATGCTGTATACATGACCACTTGAATAATCGGATAACTGCAGAAATCCGATCATTATCGGATTAAGTGTGTGTATACACTCCTGGGTACTACAGTACTGAAAAAGATCCAGAACCCAAACAGGACCTGATCTGTGGTGGTCCTGACCACAACAGGCGAGAGCAAATGGGACTAACATGTAGACAATGTAGACAGACAGGACCATGGTTTGTAAATGTGACCACTAGAACATAACAAAAGCAGAATATCAACTGAAAAACATAGAATGCCTGAGACTTTTGCACAGTAGCATACTCTTGCTATACACTGCTAGACATGATGTTGTCTAATCCTGCTCAGAGTAGCACAGTGGTTGCAATACCCAATCAAACAGGTTTGTCCGGTTGTTGTAACTCACAATTATGTTTCTATTTCCGCTGACAAAGTCATTGAAGACCTGTGTGACTTCTTCCCTTGATCGCGTCTTCTTGAAATCTGTACTACATGTTCCATCTGCTTTCTGGAAATGTTATGAAAAGAAAATGTAAATAGGAAGGCAGCAGTAAAGCACTTTATTATATTTAGATACATGTGGTCATGACCTTATTCATGAATGTTCAATGAGGTAAGGGCAATTATTAGCTATAAGTCAATATTTGAGAAATAACATTGCTGTTGACATTGAAGTGCCCATGAGCTGAGAATGAATAATTCATATGCTGTATATCCTGTTAACACTGACACTCCAGCAGCGTCCGTGGCCACATCTGTATCTGACTGTTACAGGTACCTTGACACCCTCGATGCGGAAGCCCAGAGTGTTGGTGGAGCTAAGAGTCTCCCTCCACTGCATGTAGCGCATCTTGGTCACAGCCTGCTGCAGCCGCTCCTCGGCAGTGGGAGCCTCGCTGTCCACCTCCAGCATCTTATTATACAAATCCTTTCGCAACTTGGGCTTCTCGCGGGCTTGCACCAGCTCATCTTCCAGATAAGTCCTTATAAGATGGGAGAGAATGCACAGTGAAGGACGAGTCACTCTCTACAAACAGCAGTGTTGCTTGATGATGTGTGCTGAGCAATCTGATGCACAACTGTACAGCAGCTAGTTTTTTCTTTTGCAACATGCCTCACTTAACCAAACCCGTTTTAAAATGCCTATGTCAACAGAAACAGGTGATTCAACAAGGACACCGTGTGTATGCTCTACCAAAGACATGGAATGGAACATTTATTGGGCCTTGTTTTCCCCCCCAAAATGCAGCTTTTAAAAAGCAGTCCCCAAATGGGTCTGTGCTAAGGAAAAATTACCCACGATGCATAAGTACGAAACCTTGCTGGAACCAGGTTCAGATGAGGATCCCATCCATCTATGAGGGAAAGCCCCCCCCCCAGTAAAAATCTGTCTTAAATAAATCTTATTCACATCTGAATAACAGAAAACTAGTATAAGCGAATATTTGCGACACCTATTGACAGAAAAGAGAATTGCAGTTAACGTACAGACAGATCAAACACTGTTACACAGATGATCACACTGTGTGGTGTGCTATGTGTTTAGGACTTGATCCGATTTATCATTTTTAATAGATTTAAGTTGAAAAATTCAAAATCTCCCATAGAAATGCGTAGACGGAATGTTCAGATTCAAATTTCAAAAATTCAAATTGTAACTGAAGTCCATGATGTCACCACAGAGCACTATGTCTGTGAGACTCAGTGGCCACACACACACAAACACACACACATATCATGAGGCACATACATCATTAACTCAACACCAACACAAACATGTGGCCAAAAGTATTGGGACACGCCCCCGCGTGAGGTAAAACGTAATCGGACATGTCCCCGCATGAAGCCAAAAGTACTGGGGCACGCCCTTGCTCAAGGCCAAAAGTATTAGGACATGCCACTGCCACTGCATGAGGCCAAAAGTATTCGGACACCCTATTACATACTGTATTTTAAGTTCTCGTTTAGATTCATCCATTTAATGAATTTCATTGTACTATTTTATATCAGTAAACTAAAACATGGTTTTGTTTTCATTTTAGTCTTCCATTGGAGGCTAACCTGGAACTCACTTTGCACAGACAGAGGTACCAGTCAATCACAGGTTCCTTCTAATGCACACTCAGGTCCCCTCAGGAATTGCCATGTCCAGCAGCTGGTTCTTACTAACATCCACTAGGAATCATGGAAGGGAGCATCCACTATATATAGATATAGATATAGATATAGATATATATTTCCCTATAAATTGTTTTAGGTTCTGAATGAAATCATTATTCATGGAACCTACAGTGGGGGGGATCTTAGTGTCATGGTTGTTTGGATCTTTGTGTGAGAGGATTGATACTGGAGCAGGATAACACTCCAAAACACATCTACAGGCTTCCAAAGTAGATCAAGGAGTGCTGACTGTCATGGCCTTTCCTCCTCAGTCACCTGAGATAATCTCTCTCAAGCATTTATGGGGATAGCCAGAGAAAGTCAACCATTCAGAAACATCATAAGATGCTCTTTGGAATATTGTGACATCATGCCAGGATAACACAGCTCATCAGGTTTTGCACAGAACTTGGCAGCCAACGTGCGCTAACATGCCTCTCCATGCCAGTGCAACTCATTTCACTAGTGGTCTCTAACGTTGGGCCCCCATTGTTCATGACGTAACACTCCTTGGCTGCCTTCTTGAGCTTGGGGCTGAAATACTGTTTTTACACAGATATGGCAACCATGGTTACTATGAAACAACTGAGAGTACATTTGCTAACAGAATAAACTGTTTCAACTCTCAGGACTACATCAAAAAATCAATATCTGGCATGTTGTGTATTTTATTCAACAACAGGAAATTAATTTAATTATGCTTTGTTGAACGATGACTAATTTCACCTGACATAGCCCATGAGTCAGAAGCTGGTGTGACTATACAGCATGAGTGGTTTTATCACAGTCTGGGGCCTTTATATATATGCATTTTGACTGCTATAGCAAACAATGGCAGTGTAAAGACTTCTGTGCCTCCAGTTTGAGGTTACATTCAGGGGAATGCCCTTTCCTGTTTCCGCATGACAATGACCAATCAGACTCTATATTAATGCCCATGGTTTGGAACAAGACGACAAATATACGGAAGTGATTTTTGGGTGTCCACATACTTTTGGTCAGGTCATTTAAATAGCCTACATGAGCAGTCACATTAAATTTACCTACCAAAGTAGCTGGAAAAAAGCACATATACTCCATGCCAAATTTTATGTGCATTTTTGCAGAATGTAAATTTCCTAAAAGTTTATGCCAGACTGAAACGGACTAAAATTCAAAATGACTTTGAAATCCGTTGCACATGCCTTTGTGTGTTCTTTTTTCAAATGTAATTTTCAGTTTCATTCTTTGTAACTTCCTGTTTATGAAAAGAGGATGTCAACAAGGGACTCCTCAGACTGCGTGTTTGTGTGTGTGTGTGTGTGTGCGTGTGTGAGACTGTCTAAGAAGTGTAAAGTGTATGACAAGGAAGCCCTTAGGGACACCCCACGTGTGTGTGTGGGGGGGGGGTGTAAGGAGAGGGGGGGATGTAAGGAGGGAGGGGGTTGGGAGGGTGCTACCAGAAGGATAGATAGAGCTGACATGTTTTACCTTATGAGGACATTTTGCCCCCTTTTACAACACTATGGGGACACTCCATAGTCCCTATAAGGCAAATAGACACAGAATATAAAAAAGCCCTGCAAACTTTCTTTGAAAAACGAAAGGAGCCAAAAGATTTGCTTTAGCTGACTGAGGTCAAAGTTAGAATGAGGTTTAGGTGTAAAATCAACTAGCTACAGTAGCATTCTAAGTGGAAAGTCCCCACAATGAAAGAAAGACAAACTTGCATGTGTGTGTGCTAGTGTGTGAGGCAGAATGCAAACTGCACAGGAAACCTGTGGCTAAGCTCTTCATTGTGAAGGGCTTCTATCGCTCTACCTTAACAAGAGCTAACCAAAAACTTTGAACAGGTGTTAAGTAGGTTAAGGCTCAGTTGTACACCCCTTATACTGACATGCAGTATCACGCTCTGTTTTTCACAGACAGCATTTTGCAACCACGGAATTACTTGGCAATTCACCCCTTCATACAGCCATGCTGCGTCTGCATCTGTCTGATCAGTTGGAAACACGAAAAACCGTCAGAAACAGAAGCGGAACTAGTGCTAGATAAAGTGCTAGATAAGCTATGTCCACTATTCGCTTCTAACATTTATTATAAAGTCTTTATAATCTCTATCATTTTAGACAAATCTGCTTTTGACTTTCACATGTTCTCTCAATGGCTGTGTCCCAAACGGCATATTACCATACTAAAATTTGGTACGTGAAACCAGTGAAGAGTTGAACCATGATATTCTAATGTGGTTCTGAACAAGTGCACTGGAAATGGTTCAGATGGCGGGAGTCTATTTCTGTTATTCATTAAGTAAAACATCATATCAGTTTAATGTATATCCAAATCCCCACCTACAGGGTGGGCCATTTTTATGGATACACCTAAATAAAATGGGAATGGTTGGTGATGTCAACTTCATGTTTGTGGCACATTAGTATACGGGAGGGGGGAAACTTTTCAAGATGGGTGTTGACCATGGCGGCCATTTTGAAATTGGCAATTTTGGATCCAACTTTATTATTTCCAATGGGAAGAGGGTCATGTAACACATCTAACTTATTGAGAATTTCACAAGAAAAACAATGGTGTGCTTGGCTTTAACAGAGCTTTGTTCTTTCATTAGTTATGTACAAGTTTATGACCATTTATAAAAGGTGCTCAAAGTGCTGCCCATTGTGTTGGATTGTCAATGCAACCCTCTTCTCCCACTCTTGACACACTGAGAGCAACATCGCAGAAGAAATGCTAGAACAGGCTTCCAGTATCCGTTGTTTCAGATGCTGCACATCTCCTATCTTCACAGCATAGACAGTTGCCTTCAGATGACCCCAAAGATAAAAGTATAAGGGGGTCAGATCGGGAGGACATTTCTTCTGCGGTGTTGCTATCAGTGTGTCAAGAGTGGGAAAAGAGGGTTGCATTGACAATCCAACACAATGGGCAGCACTTTGAACACATTTTCTAAGTGGTCATAAACTTGTAAATAACTCATGAAAGAATAAAGTTCCGTCAAAACCAAGCACACCATTGTTTTTCTTGTGAAAGTCTAAATACGTTTGATGTGTTACATGACCCTCTTCCCATTGGAAATAATAAAGTTGGATCCAAAATGGCCAACTTCAAAATGGCCACCATGGTTAACACCCATCTTGAAAAGTTTTCCCCCTCCCATATACTAATGTGCCACAAAGAGGAAGTTGATGTCACCAACCATTCCTATTTTATTTAGGTGTATCCATAAAAATGGCCCACCCTGTACTGCACTGAAGTCTGCTTAATATAAAAATGACGCAAAATACTTTCTCAGCCAACAAAAACAGATCCCGAAGATGTCCGCTGAACCAACACTGTGAACATTCTCTGGACGTTTTTTTTTCTCCTGTTGCCAAAATGTTAAAGAGGACGTTCTTACAGGACATTTATAGGACCACCAGGAAACATCCAGAAGACTTAGAGGGCACGTTTATGGAAAGTCCTATAAATGTCACTTTTGACATTCTTAGGATGTTCATAGGACTACAAGGAAACACCTATAAGATTATGATGGGACGTGTACTGAGCGTCCTTTAAACATATCTTATGATTTAAATTGTTTATAGGTCAACATTTCAGATGTTCCTACTAAAGCAATTTAATTTAATTAATTTAGTTAATCGTAGCACAAAATGGGGCAAAAAATGAACAGTGATAGGCTGTAAACATGTTTTATTTAGAATTACATATGAAAATTAGCTTGAGCTTGTGATCTGTGCACTTAGCTCCGTGTTTCAAGCCTCGTCTCCATGCGTTTCTTGGGGTGAATGAGCCTAAAAGAATAAACCAAAAAGCATATTTGTGACCTCTGGCGATTAAACAGTTTAATTGTATAAGACATAACGGCAGCCAAGACCACCATAAAAATACATTAGAAAGCTAACAACAAATAGCTATCGAACACTTTCATCATTTAATAATATTGTTACACTTTACAATAAGCAGTAAATCGAAAAGATATTTAAAAAAAATCAAAACTCACCTTTTAGCCTGAATTGAGCTCACTCACACCCCATATGAATGTGACATTGCCTGAAAGGAGCCAACACCAGTCGTATTGTAGTAACCGGGACGGGCGGTACGCAGAGCAGCAGAGAGGCAAAAATTACGTACAAAAGACGGAACGGCATATCATAGATTCCCTGTTGAACACTAAAAATGCCAAAATTTCAATTTATTTTTTGAGTTTATTGAAAAATAAAAATAAAACAGAAAATATTATATATATGTGGTGCAAAAAAGTATTTAATCAGTCACTGATTGTGCAAGCTCTCCGACTTAGAAAGAAGAGAGAGGTCTAATTTTCATCATAGATACACTTCAACTATGAGAGACAAAATGAGGAAAAAAATCCAGGAAATCACATTGTAGGATTTTTAAATAATTTAATTGTGAATCATGGTGGAAAATAAGTATTTAGTCACTCACAAACAAGCAAGATTTCTGGCTCTCACAGACCTGTAACAACTTATTTAAGAAACTCTTCTGTCCTCCACTCATTACCTGTATTAATGGCACCTGTTTGACCTAATTATCTGTATAAAAGACACCTGTCCACAGCCTCAAACAGTCAGACTCCAAACTCAACCATGGCCAAGACCAAAGAGCTGTCGAAGGACACCAGGAAGAAATTTGTAGACCTGCACCAGGCTGGGAAGAGTGAATCTACAATAGGCAAGCAGGTTGGTGTGAATAAATCAACTGTGGGAACAATTGTAAGACATACAAGACCATTGATAATCTCCCTCGATCTGGGGCTCCACACAAGATCTCATTCCATGGGGTCAAAATGATCATGAGAACGGTGAGCAAAAAAATCCCAGAACAACACAGAGGGACCTGATGAATGACCTGCAGAGAACTGGGACCAAAGTAACAAGGCTACCATCAGTAACACACTACGTCGAGAGGGACTCAGATCCTGCAGTGCCAGGCGTGTCCCTCTCCTTAAGCCAGTACATGTCCAGGCCCGTCTGAAGTTTTGCCAGAGAGCATATGGATGATCCAGAAGAGGATTGGGAGAATATCATGTGGTCAGATGAAACCAAAATAAAACTTTTTGATAAAAACTCAACTCATCGTTTTGGAGGAAGAAGAATGCTGAGTTGCATCCCAAGAACACCATACCTACTGTGAGGCATGGGGGTGGAAACATCATGCTTTGGGATGTTTTTTCTGCAAAGGGGACAGGACGACTGATCCGGTTGAGGGAAAAATGACCGGGGCCATGTATCGTGAGATTTAAGCCAAAACCTCCTTCCATCAGTGAGAGCACTGAAGATGGAACGTGGCTGGGTCTTGCAGCATGACAATGATCCCAAACACATCGCTCGGGCAACGAAGGAGTGGCTCCGTAAAAAGCATTTCAAGGTCATGGAGTAGCCTAGTCTCCAGACCTTAATCCCATAGAAAAATTTGTTGAGAGTCCGTGTTGCCCAGCAACAGCCCAAAACATCACTGCTCTAAAGGAGATCTGCATGGAGGAATGGGCCAAAATAACAGCTATATTGTGTGCCAACCTGGTGAAGACTTACAGGAAACGTTTGACCTCTGTCATTGCCAACAAATGTTATGTTACAAAGTATTGAGTATTATATTATATAAATTATATATATTTAATTATATATATATCATGTATCCCACATTTTATGTTCTATTTTTTCCCCAATATTTAAAATTCGGTAAATAAATAGTAAAACAGAATTCCACATTCCCACTATGTCATACTCATTTAAACTTCTAATAGGATCTAAACTGTGCCACGGGCTGTTTTCTAACATTAATGTGACATGAAGAATCAGCTGGTGTCATGCATCATAATAAATAACCATAAGGGGACCATATCGGGACGTTCTCAAATGCTCTCTAAAGGTAACAGAAATAACACAGCTGTTTCTTCTAGAGCAAAACACTACAATAGAAAAGATACTACCATAAACTCATAATTTATCAGTGGCAAAAATGATAATGGAGGGTGTCGGTAAAAGTAAGAAGCCATTTGGAACAACATCAACTTCTGACTTCTTTCCCATCGCCATTCTTTATGGTTGCTGGTTTATGGTTTATGGTTATTCATTAAAGCAAACTTGCAAAATTTACAAGATGTGATATTTAGTTCATCTGAAAGACGCAGGACTCTATAGAAACGGTCAGTCTTGTAGGTGTTTTTTAAATTCATTCATGTTTTCAAACCCTTAATAAATCAGGGTCTATAAGTTTATTCTTTTATTAATAGAGTTTGGTCATGCATTTTCTAATTTTTCTATAGCTTCCTCCTACATTTCATGAGCTTCATGAGCAAGCTGCAAAAGCCCTTTGTATATTGACTTCCTTTGATATTAAAAGTGCTAGTAATGTGAAAGTCAGCTCTACCTCACTCCCATCTTGCAGTCCATGACATTTGGTCCACTGAAGTTGGTCAGCAGGTCTCTCATCTTCAGGAAGAGCTCTCCATCTTTCTCCACTGTGCCATGGTAGGTTGGCACAAATCGCTCCAGCACATCTCCATGCAGATTCTCAAAACACAGCCTCTCGTTCTCTGCGTACTTTTTCAGGATGGTGCCCTCTTCACCCGCTTTAAAGCTGCCTACGCTCAGAGACAAACACAAGAACTGAAAGGCCACACGAGCAATGAAACCTAGAACCACTCAGCAATTTCGGTTCATCAAAAGCAGAGACTTAACTTTTACAAACTTTAAAATGTTGGAGTTCTCGGAGATACTTATACGACATGTTAAACAGCATCTTTACAGTGAGTTATTGTGGGATTATTGATGCTACCTTTATGTCCGGCTAATTGAACCCAAGACAGCCGCTTCCTCTGTGAGGCTACAACATGCCATTGAACAACAGTCTTCAACTTACTCCAAGGTTTTGCCTGCTGAAACACATTAAACACTTCTGTCAGGATCGTGCATAGGTAATTGAATACAATTAGTAAACCATTCTTGGTAGGGATGCACCGAAATGCAAATTTGTAGACGAAACCGAACAAAATGAAAAATTTGCTAGCCTTCGGTGACGCAATCAGTAACACAGTAGACTGTCTCATTAACCAGTCGTACGGTTCCACTGTCGGTTAGGAAGCTTTACAAAAGCAAACAAGGGCACTCACTAGGTAATGAGACACTTGGTCAAGTGCTAGCACATTCAGGTGAAGATATCATTTCGTTCCAGTGTTCCTAAATAAATATTCCATTCACATTACTTTAAAAAGAAGGCGCAAATGCAAACAAAATGCTCGCCCTGTAGAGCCCTGCTTCCACACAGCCCACCTGTTTGCTGCATTGACAAAGAGCACCTCATTGTTCGGTATAAATTATTCAGTCTTTTCACTTATTCAGGCAAAAACGCTGAAAGTGCTTTTTTTTGCCATTTTCGGCCCAAAATTTTGGTTGCACCCCTAATTCTTGGGGTATTTGTTACCCCAAAATACCAGTGGATCACAAGCTAATGAGGAAACAAAGTTACTTTTTTCATTTTTAAAGCAACTCACTGAAGTTATGCAATGCCAAATTTGCTTACAGAAGTTCAAGCAGCTCAATGCTGAATCACAAGATAATAACTGAACAGTTGCACGATATGTCAATGGAACATAACAGTCATTATGATATTCACTTTTATTGGCACATATTCATTGTGTGGTGCATAAGCCTCAATATTAACATAATTGTAACCCTAAACTTTAACCCATAGTCCTAATTTGATATCTAAATGAAGCAATAAAATAACCACAGTTAATCTCATCCGTTTTGAAGACCAGTGTTCTGCTGGTTTACAACAGACATTGAAATGGAGACCAGCAAACACTATTGTTTCAACACAGAATATTGCTTGTGTGAAAGTGATTTATCTTGCATTTCAGGACAGGAGATCCATGTGTTATTTTCTTTCTCTTTTTTCATTTTTATTAACTATGAATTATAAGTGGTCTACATAAACCTAGTATGAAAAACTGTAGTAAGTGGATCTTTTATAATCTTTTAGAAACCTCGATGGCCAGTGATGCAGATTAGAAGCTGCTGTGCTATAGTCAAGACTCAACTAGTAAGTGGGAGCTGGCTATGACTAAATAAGGGGGAAAAAGAAACAAGAATACATAATTCAGTTCAGTGTGAAATGTCAACTCCCATAAAGCCTGCCCTGAGCACTGGCATGCTACAAGGCTTTTGTTGGATTATACATCATAAGTATGGTAAAAAGTAAAAAGGTATGAAAAAAGCATGAATCTCATTCACCATAAGAGCTGATTACCTGACTCTGTTACTGGAGCTCTGATGTTATTATCATGAGCTATATTTTGATCTAGAATCCAGATAATGTCAGAATCCAGATAAAGACCTCGATTATCTGGAGTATGTGCAAAATCAGCTTGAGATTAGTCTGCAAAAACATTGATAACCCCATGTTCAAGCTGCAGAAATTCCCTAAAGTAATGTAAATGTTTGTAGAAGTTAGTTCCTGGTGATCCTCTGGCAATTGTCCAACAGCCTCACCTGTGTGATATGCCTCATAAAACGCGAAGTGTTTTCTGATGATGACTCAGTGTTCTTTGCGTGATCACCCAACTGACAGAAGTCACTTGAGTAAGCCAATCAGCTAAACACACACTGTTGTTCCTGCTTATTTCTAATACCAGGGATGTTTGCTCGGTACATAATAAACCAGCATGACAGACTTGCTAATGCTACCACACTTGAAGTCTAACCTTATAATAACTGTTGGAAAAACTGAACTCCAATGTGCCTAGGGAGTAATCTAATTCAAAACACTTTCAAATAAATAAGGAAGACCAAGCTATTCAGTTCAAGACCAAAAACATAATTCCTATAATTGTGTCATTGCAGGATATTCTGAACTCTTCTGGGAAAGCAGTCTCAGGACATGGACCTGTTTTGTATTTAGTGATTGTGTCAGCAGATGGTTTGCAGCAAAACTTCCCAAGTCTGACACCTCTGGGGTTACATTATTGTTGAAACACCTTGAAAATGTCAGGTATTTTTCCATTGCAACTTCCAACAAGTGATCCAAGCACCTAACGAAACACAACTGAGATATTACAGTTGGGATATTTTTGTGCTGCAGGAACTTGCAATGACTTTGATCATGTGACCAGCATCATGGATTCACACAAATACCAAGCCATTCTGAGAAGGAATGTAATGCCTTCTGGGCTGAATTTGAACTTTGGTGATAACTGAACTCTCTAGCAAGATAATAATTCCAAGAACACCTCCAAGTAAACCAAAGCTTGGTTAAGGAGTCAGTCCTGGAATGTTCTGGAGTGTCCTTCTCAGTTTCTAAATTTAATTCCCTTACGAAATCTTTGGTGGGATTTAAAGAAATCAGTTGAAGCACTGAAGCCATCAAACCTCAAAGAGCTGGAAGCTTTTGCACAAAAAGAATGTACAAAGATTCCACAGAGGTGTCAGAAGCTTGTCAGGACTTGCCGAGATAACTCATTTCAAGGATATAAAGGCAAAAGGATGCTCCCCCAATTCTGAGGTTGGGGGCTGAATAAGAGTGCACATGGATATTTGACAAGAGAGTTACACTGAGTTTTCATTTAAGTTCAAAAATTATGTCAAATTATGTTTGCAAAACTAATTTGATATGTAACAATAAAAGTATTCGTTTACTGACACTTATTAGTGTATATTTTCCTTCAGTTCTACACACATCACTGTAATACTTTTTTTTAGATAAGGGGGAATGAATATTTCTGATCTTTCTAATAGCAAAAGTGCATATACAGTATATATAGAATATATGAATTCATTCATCATTCATCAGATGTTTCTTGATTTTAATTCAACCAAATATTTTAAATAATAAAACAAATGAATATGGCATGAACAAACATTATGGGACAGTTAACCTAATATTTTGTTGCACAATCTTTACAGGAAACCACTACAAGTTTGGCTACAAGTGTAGTTTGGCCCACACTTGATCACGTCCTGATCAAGCTGCTCTAGCTGTCTCAGGTCTGGGCTCTAGCCATCTTCCAAGATCAGGACTCACAGAAGGACACTCCAGAATAGTCCAGTGTTTTGTTGTTGTAGTTATCATTATATAGTGCTATAGCTATGTATTTTGGGGTCAACAACTGTTTCAAAATAAGTTGATCGGGAGCACAAGCTTCGACTTCTTCCAAAAAAATTATTAAAATACTCATTCTTCTGACCACAATACACGTTTCCACTGTGTTATGGCCTATCCCAAATGCCTCTGAGCCCACAGAAGTCTGGACATGGTTAACATGAAGCTTCTGTTTGCAGAGTAAAGTTTTAAGTGGCAATTGTGAATGTACCGCTGTATTGTAGTGGTTGACAAAGGTTTGCCAAAGTAATCCCTTGCCCATGTGGTTCTATCAGCTATTGGTAAAATAAATATCAATACTTAAAGAATTATGTAAGAAATGTGCAAATCCCTGCCAATCCTTCTTTGAGAAACAATGTTTTAAAACATTTCAATAATTTTCTCATGTATTTGTTAACAAAACAAAAAAGATCCTCTGCCCATCTTTGCTCCATAGATGGATATTGATTTTGCACCAAATCATTATTGCAATGAGCTGTTGACATCACCTGTCTGAAATCACATCATTATTTAGTTACATTTACATTACATTTACAGCATTTAGCAGACGCCCTTATCCAGAGCGACTTACAATTGATACAATCTTACAATCCAAGCAATTGTGGGTTAAGGGCCTTGCTCAAGGACCCACCAGTGGCAGCTTGGCAGAGGTGGGATTTGAACCCTGGACCTTTTGGTCCATAGTCCAGTACCTTAACCGCTAGGCTACCACAGTCCCACCACAGTCACTAGCCCTATATTTCCCATACCAACTTTTTTTAATTTACAGTCCTGAAATGCAGGAATGGATATTTAATAAGAAACAAAACGAAGTCAACTAGAAAAATGCATGAAATAACTTCATACTGTCCGCAATGAAATAAAAGCCACACTGCTGCCCCAGCTTTTTCTGTTTTGGGGTTGTAACAGTCATCACAGGAACGTCAATCTGCTTTGATAACCTTTGCTATCCAAGGCTTGCCATAGCCTTTACCTTCAACATACTTCTCTATAATTTTCTTTCTTATCTCCTCAGACAACTTCTTTTGCTTTCTCTGGTCCATGTTCAGTGTGATGCACAGAATGATACCAAACAGCAGAGTCACTACTCTTTTAAATAGTCTGAATGACTGAATGTAAGATTGAAGACGTGTGTGATACTAATTAGAGCACTTTACTTTGAAAATGTTACTATAATCCACTTATTTATAATATTTGTAGGGGTACCAACAAATCTGTCCAGGTCATTTTAGGATATACAGTTTTTGCAGAATAAGCAATAATGAAGCTCATTCAGGTATACATGCGACAACTGCTTTTAATTTCATCACTTTTCAGGAGGACTGACGCAACGTGTCAATGAGCTGTAAGGGTACCAACAGATTTATCCACATCTGTACATATCATACATCACCTGTATATAGACAGATCATACACCATACCATATAACCACCTGCCTAATACTGTGTAGTAGGGCTGCAATGAATAATTCACTTACAGAGGGGCAAACAAGTATTTAGTCAGCCACTGATTGTGCAAGTTCTCCTACTTAGAAAGATGAGAGAGGTCTGTAAAAAAAGTATTGAGTTGAACTTTTGTTATTGACCAAATACTTATTTTCCACCATGATTTACAATTAAATTCTTTAAAAATCCTACAATGTGATTTCCTGGATTTTTATTTCTCATTTTGTCTCTCATAGTTGAAGTGTACCTATGATGAAAATTACAGACCTCTCTCATCTTTCTAAGTAGGAGAACTTGCACAATCAGTGGCTGACTAAATACTTTTTTGTCCCACTGTAGTCAACTAAAATCAACGATCAAATTAGCTGATTAGTCAATGACATCATCACACGTGTTTTTCACTCTAACTAGGAATGTTTTGACATTAGCCCTTACTGGCGGTTAACAAGAACATGATGGCAGCATCAAGAACAAAATCCTCAAAAGTGTGAGAGCATTTCAGTCTCTGGAAAAAATGTTTATTTGTAAACCCAACCTTAGGTTGGCATGGGAACGTGTTGGAGCATCTGAAGGGCTAATAATAAGCTGTACTGGGTTCTCGGTAAGCTGCACTAGCTAGCTTGTTAGATAATGTTAAAAGCCATCCTACATCATGGTATGACTTGTGACGTTTTCTCTTTCGAAATGCATGTTCTCTTGAATAATTAATGGAGTTGGACCAGACATGCAAGTAAATATTATTCCTAACAAACCTGTTCACATTCCAAATAACGTTGACAATTTTCACCTTGCCTTGAGTTCTCCACAAACATTTGCGAACACTCACAAACAGTTTCAGGAGATAGTTCTCCACTAAAATACAGGGAACTAGACGAAGGGTTGAAGTGGAAAGCTTACAGAAAATTACTTAAATATAACTGCTCATAGAGAACACGCTCGCCACCGTTTGCCGAATTTGAACGCACCTCACCTTTATGGCTGGAAATACTGATTTGGTTCTGTTAAATTGTATTACTGCTACTTTGCAAATCATTTGGTCTTAAATATTAGCAAAAAAACAGTGCACTTTTATTTATTTTTTGTATTTGCAAGAATGTCCATTAAAACTGTGAATTTTTGAATAAAGTATTCATCTTTATTGTCTTCATCATTAGTTAGCAAATGCATAAAATAACTTACAGCTAATTGTACAGGCTGATAGCTACATAAGACTTATTTGGTAACGTCTCAAAATCCGAATAATCAATTATGCGTTTCAATAATAGATAAATTATTTGACTATCAAATAGTCATTTGTTGCAGCCCTATTGTGTAGGCTCTGTCAGGTCATGGATCTTTTAAGATGTCCCGTGTTAACTGACCTCAAGACGTGATTTAATGTTATGGTGGATCAATGTACACGCAATGTACTGGAAGTTAGCACAACCTTTTTCATTGCAAACCGTTAAGGCTATATATATATATATATATATATACATACATTCTAGATGCACTGCATAGTAACATACAGTGGTGCTTGAAAGTTTGTGAACCCTTTAGAATTTTCTATATTTCTGCATACAAAATACAAAAAGTCAAAAATACAAGAAGTCCTAAAAGTAGATAAAAAAGAACCAAGTTAAACAAATGAGACAAAAATATTATACTTGGTCATTTATTTATTGAGGGAAATGATCCAATATTACATATTAGTGAGTGGCAAAAGTATGTGAACCTCTAAGATTTGCAGTTAATTTGAAGGTGAAATTAGAGTCAGGTGTTTCGATCAATGGGATGACAATCAGGTGTGAGTGGGCACCCTGTTTTATTTAAAAAACAGGGATCTATCAAAGCCTGCTCTTCACAACACATGTTTGTGGAAGTGTATCATGGCACGAACAAGGGAGATTTCTGAGGACCTCAGAAAAAGAGTTGTTGATGCACATCAGGCTGGAAAAGGTTACAAAACCATCTCTAAAGAGTTTGGACTCCACCAATCCACAGTTTGGCAGACTGTGTACAAAATGGAGGAAATTCAAGACTATTGTTACCCTCCCCAGGACGTGGCCGACCAACAAAGATCACTCCAAGATCAAGGCATGTAATACCTGGCGAGGTCACCAAAAACCCCAGGGTAACTCCAAGTAACTGAGGCCTCTCTCACATTGGCTAATATTAATTTTCATGAGTCCACCATCAGAAGAACACTGAAAAACAACAATGGTGTGCATGGCAGGGTTGCAAGGAGAACGCCACTGCTCTCCAAAAAGACATTGCTGCTCGTCTGCAGTTTGCCTAAAGATCACGTGGACAAGCCAGAAGGCTATTGGAAGAATGTTTTGTGGACGGATGAGACCAAAATAAAACTTTTGGTTTAAAAAAAAAAGCATTATGTTGGGAGAAAGGAAAACACTGCATTCCAGCATAAGAACCTTATGCCATCTGTAAAACATGGTGGAGGTAACATCATGGTTTGGGCCTGTTTTGCTGCATCTGGGCCAGAACGGCTTGCCATCATTGATGGAACAAAGAATTCTGAATCATATCAGAGAATTCTAAAGGAAAATGTCAGGACATCTGTCCATGAACTGAATTTCAAGAGAAGGTGGGTCATGCAGCAAGACAACAACCCTAAGCACACAAGTCGTTCTACCAAAGAATGGTTAAAGAAGAATAAACTTAATGTTTTGGAATGGCCAAGTCAAAGTCCTGACCTTAATCCAACCGAAATGTTGTGGAAGGACCTGAAGTGAGCAGTTAATGTGAGGAAACCCACCAACATCCCAGAGCTGAAGCTGTTGGGCTAAAATTCCTCCAAGTTCACATACTTTTGCCACTAACTAAAATGTAATATTGGATCATTTTCCTCAATAAATAAATGACCAAGTATAATATTTTTGTCTCATTTGTTTAACTGGGTTCTCTTTATCTACTTTTAGGACTTGTGTGAAAATCTGATGATGTTTTAGGTCATATTTATGCAGAAATATGGAAAATTCTAAAGGCTTCACAAACTTTCAAGCACCACTGTATTACTACTCTATTGTCTTGTTAGAAATTAAATTTGACAACTTCGCTGTTCAAACATGTCAGCTGATGATATCTCAGGGGTATTGTGCTCCCACAGAAGACCTCCGTGGGCTGACGTTTTGCTCAGTACATCATGTACAAACAATCATCTTCTGCACAGATGTTGGCCTTGTTTATTCTGTCATTTGAAAAACACTGCGGCCAACATGTCAGATATAAAAAATATTAACCTTCCTGAATTCAAATGTTATTTTCCCCCCACTCACATGCACTCCCTCCTACACACAAACGCCCCCACAGAAAACACATAGACTGGCATGCAGCAGTGTTTAGAGTAAAAGGTCACAGATGAAGCTCTCAGCACAATTTCTGCTCTTCTTACAAGAGTCTTGTACACGTCGTAATTGTTCATGGTTTTAGACCTGTGAGTCTTCACAACGAGTAACAGAAATGAGAACAGAAAGCTTGGCTGTGAAATATTAACATCAACATATGTGGTATACAGAATACTAGTTACTAGTATAGGATAGTAATGTATGCCATATTTCAAATGGTGTCTGCTTTCCATGAAAGATTTGTTTTTGGAATGAATTCAGGGTTATCCCTTATATAAAGACTACAAGAAAACATTTAAGCTAACTTTTACAGGACGTCAAACCTGCACCTTGTACAATAACAAAAGTGCAGCTCTGTAACACACCCAGAAATCAAATGTTGATAAGTGCAGTCAAATCTGCCATTATAAGCAAACATTACCAGGGCAGGTTGGCTATACAGTTTGAGCAGGAGAGCAAAAGGTATTCCACAAGTACTAATCCAACCGAAAAGGTTTGTCTGCAGCAAATATTGCATCATGTAATAACTAGGAAATATGAGACTCCCATGTTGTTTCAGTACAGCAAACAGCAAAGGGAAAAAGTAAATACACATATATTCAGTAAGCATATGTAGATCATACCATTTCATAAACAGACTGTGCCTGACCAAAATGTCACCTCACACCTAAGGCAACATGCGACCATGCTCTGGTTAGATGTGTTGCATCATAGCTCTTAAAAGTGCTCATAGACGTTTTACTGGAAATAACTTCTGCCACCTTATTTTCATTAACTGGTGGAAAAGCGCAACCATTCAGCTGACATTGCTGAGCACTTTAGAACAAGAACGGACAAGCCATATAGTGACGGCTAAATAAAGAACTCTTTGTTTAGTTGAGTGGAATATATCAAGCACAGTTCTTCTAACCATGTTACTTTTCCTTCAGTAAGTGTAGACTCCTCGTTTCTACTCTCATTATTCATTTTATCAGTTCCACATACAGATGCACTTTGTAGTTCTACAATTACAGACTGTAGTCCATCTGTTTCTCTACATACTTTCTTAGTCCCATTTACTCTGTTCTCTAATGGTCAGGACCCCCACAGGACCACCATAGATCAGAAACTATTTGGGTGGTGGATCATTCTCAGCGCTGTAGTGACACTGACATGGTGGTGTTGTGTTACTGTGTGTTGTGCTGGTGTGACTGGATCAAACACAGCAGTGCTGCTGGAGTTTCACTGTGTTCACACACTGTGCACTCTATTAGACACATCTACCATATTGCTCCACCTCGCAGATGTAAAGTCAGAGACAGTAGCTCATTGGTTGTTCCACAGTTTGTGTCAGTCATCCTCTAATCCTTCTGCAGTGCTCACAGGACTCAGCCTACTGGATGCTGGTGGCTGGACATTTTTGGTTGGTGGACTATTTTCAGTGCAGCAGTGACACTGAGATGTTTAAAACTCCAGCAGCACTGCTGTGTCTGATCCACTTATACCAACACAACACACACTAAGACACCACCACCACATCAGTGTCACTGCAGTGCTGAGAATGATCCTCCACCCAAACAGTACCTGATCTGTGATGGTCCTGACCAATAGAGAACAGAGTAAAGAGGACTAACAAAGTATGTAGAGAAACAGATGGACAAGGTATATATGGACTAGAGCATACTATATGGTAAGTGGAACTGATAAAATGAACAATGAATGCAGAAATAAGGAGGTGCATCTAATACAGTGACTGGTCAGTGTATAATAAATAGATCAGCCTAGAAGCTCAGCTCTCAGAAGGTATACAACGCTCCCAAACGCTGGACACTGTGCAGACGCACCTTCCAGATGCAGCATGTTTAGAGTTCAGTGACAACCGACGCCTTCTATGGATGTGGCACAGCAATGAGATCTCAAGCACAAGACATTTATCCAAAATAATGGTTTACACTTGGCAAATTAATGTGCTTCGGAAAATAATCATTTTGCAATTTTCCGACAGGATCTAACTCTCTGTTTTGCTTGGGTGGAAAGATTTTCTATTTTCAGTTCATTGGCTCATGATACAGACCATGGTGCCTCTGCGTTTCTGTTTGGAAACTAACAAAAACCTTGGAGACAGTTTTATTTATCATGTCATATCTTTTTGAGAATAACAAGATTACCATCATTGTTATGTTGCCAATCTGTTATTAGCACTGAACAACTCTTTTGTTTCTCAAAGCAAAAAGTACATGGATACCTAGTTATTTTAAGTTAAGTTAAGTCTTGTCAAAAGCTGAAGTGGTACTGGTGAAGTGGTTTCACTGACACTTTATTAACTAACCTAAATAGACATAGAACTAGGTTGCCAGTAAGAACACTGTCATAGAAAAAGTGTTTCTGCATTCTGTTTTTTTATAAAATCCTAAAAATAAAACACTCACAAAATGAAAGCAGTGGTGGCAGAAAATGACCAGCAACAACAAAAAAACATGATACTTATTGTATATGGTGAAAATATATTTTTCAGATACTGTGATATAGTAATTCAGGATCAGTACAGACTAACTAATATAAATTAGCATGAATTTAGGGACAACACACCAAACTGAACATTTACATTTAGAAAGAAACACACTGTTAAAGTGTGTTCACCTATATAATCATCATCATCATCATCATCATAATCATGGTTTACAAAGCACTTTTCAAATCAAAATAGTTAAAAAGTAAAAGGTTACTTACATATAACAGTTTTAGTGAAGCTTATGATAAAACTTTAATAAGAATTATCTTTTAAAAATAAAATAAAATTACTATAAATTATAAAGGTGTGCTAATGAGAACAAAAGACACGAGAACTATTAATAGCATAGGCTACACAGGAAGATTTTTAACCTTGGAGTTTGCAATCTGAATATCCAACAATTATGACCTAAAATATTATATGTATACAATGCCATATGCTTTATGAGATGTACAATGTATATTATTCAAAATATTAGCCCAAATGTGTATGACGGAAAACCTATACACTTATACACTTGCTGACAGATTGTATGAGGTGATATAAACGTACAGTAGGCATTATATTATATTAATATAATATTAATATAATATGTATACCACAAAGTTTGTCACTAATAATACTTTGGCAGGTTGTGCACTAGCATTTATAGGACTGAAATCCTACAGATTGTTGGGGCTGTTAAGTAACAATTTAGATTACACCTTTAAAATATCATTAGCTGTGTGACAGTTAGAGTGCACTTACGTAGTTGTACTACACTTGCATTCAGAATATTCAACCAGCTTTTCCTAAAAGGTATTAGGTTGATGTGAATAGAATTAAATTAAAATATACAACAATAAGTTTTGTATTATTATGTATTGTAATATTTGCTTTCTTAACCATGTAATCCTGGTCAGACTTGCGGGAGAGCCAGTGCCTAGCTGGCAGCACAGGGCGCAAGGCAGGAACAACCCTAAACAGGTCGTAGGACACTCTCACACTAGGGCCACTTTAGCGGAATCAGTTAACATAAAGCTTGTCTTTGGACATGCTCTTTCCACACAGAAAGACCACTTCACTTGGGATGGAAACAAAGTGCCTTCTCACACTACTATTGTAATAATATATATGTACCGGTATTGTTACATAGCAACAATTCTGATAGCAAAAGTCGATAAAATTTTCAGTTTAAATGAAAAACACCTGGTTCTCTGGACAAATGTCCACACACACTTATTCAACCCCCAATCGCAGAACTTGGTGAAGCATCCTTTTGCTTCGATAACTTCTAATAACTGAGTTCAGCCAGTGCTGACAAGCTTCAGACACCTCTCTCGTGGAATCTCTGATCATTCTTTCTGTGCAAAAGCTTCCAGCTCATTGACGTTTAATGACCTCTGTGCTGCAACTACATTCTTTAAATCCCACCAAAGGCTTTTGTATGGGATTTAAACCTGGGGACTGAGAAGGTCACTCCAGGACATTCCAGGACTGATTCCTTAACAAAGCTTTGGTTTACTAAGGAGTGTGCTTGGAATCATTGTCTTGTTAGA
>JAJAGP010005966.1:0-26904 GCA_025084515.1 Ancistrus triradiatus | reverse complement strand
TGTGGAGTCCAAACTCTTTAGAGATGGTTTTGTAACCCTTTACTGATGAGCATCAACAAATCTTTTTCTGAGGTCCTCAGAAATCTCCTTTGTTCGTACCATGATACACTTCCACAAACATATGTTGTGAAGAGCAAACTTTGATAGGACCATGTTTTGTAAATAAAACAGGGTGCCCACTCACACCTGACTCTAATTTCAACTTTAAATTAACTGCTATTCCTACAGGTTCACATACTTTTGACACTCACTAATATGTAATATTGGATCATTTTCCTCAATAAATAAATTACCAAGTATAATATTTTTGTCTCATTTGTTTAACTGGGTTCTCTTTATCAACTTTTAGGACTTATGTGAAAATCTGATGATGTTTTAGGTCATATTTATACAGAAATATAGAAAATTCGAAAGGGTTCACAAACTTTCAAGCGCCACTGTAACTACAAAAGAAAGGCAAAAAACTGATGCATGATGAACAAGGAAAATGTAAATTAGGGGTCAGATAGAAACAGTAAAAAAGTAAATAAGTAAATAAAATATTGGTTAGTATTTAACGGCTGAAAAGGTAAAAAATCATAATTTGCTTATACTACAACCTCTGGGTTTGCTAGATGGGGTAAAGGCAAAGAAAACATGATAAAACACAAAACACCATTTTGAAATAATTATTCAATAGTAATAAGAGGGATATGGTGGCACAGTAATTTCTACATTTATGTCATTTAGCAGTGCCACAGAGCTCCATAGTTTACTAATTCTAGAAAGAGAAGTGGTATCATAGTAACACATATGTCAGTTTTTAATCCATATACATTCATATACATCGTTGTGTTTTCTCTGTTGGTATACACTATATTTTGTCTGTGATTAACATTCAAAGCGAAAGGCTGATGGTTGATATACTCTCTAAACTGGCACAGTTTGTACTGGTTTGTCACAAAGTTTCTGTTCCTGCTCTGTATCACCAGCAATTCTGCATTTCTGCTCAAATAAGGGCCTAGAACAATTCTAAATTCTGTATTCTGTGACATTTTTAAATGGCAACATTTAACCCAATACCTCATAATTTCACATCTGTTCATACACCCCACCATATAAATGACTGAAACCTGAAAACTCTGCTGTAGACCAGACACAGTCTGTCTAACTTTCGAATGCAAACACAAACATATTGTACATTGCAGAGGGCACAGATGCTTGGAGTAAAGTCATTTGGAGTCAAACTTTGCTTAATTAGTCAATAATGAGGTAAATGAAATAGCCCTGAAGAGTGAGGCTATAGCTAATTAGCTGACAGATCTGTCAGCTATGTGGAAAATTACTGCAGCTCCAGTGTTGTCAATATTTTACAGGGAAACATAGCATGCTCAAAAGGATGCCAGAATTTGTCAGAAATGACATGACATATTCATTGGCATATTTATTTATTTGTCATCCTCTGCATATCAAAACATGTTGCACAAACGAAGATTTTAAGAGGACACTTCATAAGTAATCTAGAATTTGACAGAATAAAATAAAGAAGAGTTTTATCAGAACAGACCATAACAGATTAGAGCTTATTTATTGATGTTTTCAGCAGTAGGTTATCTGCAAATGATTAGGAGCTGGATTTTGTTAGTAATTGAAGGTAATGTAATGCATGCACTTTTTGTATGTGTAATGGACCTCCAAAATGGAGCCACAAAATAGTTTTTGGCTTTTTAGTTTGACCTTTTCAGACAATCATATACAGGATGCTTTTTAAATAAACAGTAAGCACTTGTCAAATAAACAAATTAAGCTATGGTTTTTGGTCATCTCATTGCAAACTATTTATGTACTGAAGAAGTGTGTGGTGGGACTGTGGTGGCCTAGTGGGTAAGGTGCAAGACTATAAACCAGAAGGTCCAGGGTTCAAATCCCACTGTTGGGTCCACAATTGCTTGGATTTTAAGATTGTATCAATTGTAAGTCGCTCTGGATAAGGGCGTCTGCTAAATGCTGTAAATGTAAATGATAGATGATTGACTGTTGGAAACATCAGTCTTCACATAAGCAACTCCTGAAGGCTTTAGACACACAAGTGGTAAGTCTAACCAGCTGTTCTCTCAAGTCGTATAACCAGCAGCCACAATGAGAGTGGGAGAGCCATATCAAATGCAGCACAGTTGCTAACTTCTGCTAAAGGTGTCTAAAAGCTTGCCAAATCTAGACAAAGTTACTGTTCGGTGGTTAATTCATAGAGCTTCTGGTTACAGTCATGCATGAGGGATTTCTGGACAGAAACGTGTTTGTCTTTTTGTCTGTTTGAATGTTTGCAGCTATTCCAGATACACAGAATAAATGGATATTGCTTTGCATCCACAAAATGTTATGCAGTTAGATGAAATGAATGAGATTGCCTTAATTATGTTTGTTTATTGTTGTAGCTCAGGTAATTTTTACTTCATTAATTTTAATTACATTAGTTTAACTGAATGCAGCTCATACAGGGTAGAAAAATTGGAGATTTTATGATATCTATTTTCAGAAGTAACCTTAATTATTAACAAAAATATATAAAACATTTACTATTTCTATTTACTGCTTTAGAACAAGACATGAAATTGAACTTAATCTATAGGAAAATCATGAAAACATTTCACAGGCCTAAGAGGATTTTATTAAATTGCTTACCTTCATTAGGTGACAGCATTCAGAGTTTGAACATGTAAAATTATTTTCTGACTCTCTTTTCTTTTAAAGGTAATCCCACCAGTCTCACAGAAAATGGTAAGATCTGTGTAGCCTGCATTAAATTCAAATGTGTCAGAAAGGATAAACTCTTGTCTGCTTTAATCCTGTCTTTTAATACGCTCCACATGTTACTAGGTAATTGACTACTATTTTACCACCCTTTTACTTTTGTTTGCCAGTTTTCCCCTTTAAATCTTGTGCTACTTTGTATCTTATATCTTAACTGCTTTTTATATTTGTTTGCCATTTATTAATTCATTCTAATCCTTATTAGCGTGGAATGTATGCCAGCTTTAAGTGTGTTGAATGCTGCAGCCCCAGTGCCTCAGTGGTCAGAACCAGAAACGTGAAGATTGGTTAGGGCGTTTACAAAAGAAAAAACCCAGCCACTGGAGGTGCTCAGGACCAGTTCCAAGCCCAGATAGACGGGGAGGCTTGCATCAGGATGGGCGTCTGACAATAAACCTGTGACATATTTATCACGTGGATCAAGATGAGCCGTTATGGTGAATCCTAACAGAAGCAGCCAAAATAAGACGACAAGTGTGTCTCAATAGCGGGTTTTCCATCCAATTTTGAAAATTCGCAAAAGAAAAACCTGCATGGAAAAAGGTCCATAATTTGAAAAAACACAATGAGATTTTTATGCTAGGACGAGGTGGAAAAGTTACAATATCGCTAAAGTCAAAATGCGGTAAAAGGCGATGGAAAAGCATTTTTTAAATAAACAATGACACATCAAGCTGTAAGTCATTTGATTTCGTTTCACCTGATCAGACCAAAAACAAACAAAATCAGTAGTGTTACATTTAGAGATTATTAAAGAGTTGACCTGACTGAATTTGAGTGTCACTGTTAAACTTATAATGTAGTCTACCTGAGCGAATAAGAAAATGAATGAATGAATGAAAAGGTGACAGATGGATCATGCGTGCTGCCGGGCCAGCCAGTGCACACACACAACACACATCACATTTCACATTCCCTCATTAGGTAGGCCACTGCTTGTTCTGCCCAGTGTCTCCAAACTGCAAAGTACATAGCCATAAAAAAATAGTAAATGGCTGTAAAGATAATTCTATTAAATTCCTCAATTTTCACTTTTTTTGATGGCAGCACTAATCATGGTAGCCTACATCATCTACAGTTTACTCTCATAACTGTGATGGATGGAAACACGACTTAATTTGCATTTTTTCTGATGAAATTGTGTAAATGCGCGTAACATTTGCGAAACATTTGGATAGAAATGCCAAATATGTATTGTGCATTTAAATTACAATTGTATGAAAATTAGATTTTCATATATGTTTTTGAAGCATTTGGTGTTCCTTGACATGTTTTTACATGTGACTTTTTTTCTGACTTGTATGTGGCAGTACAGGGGTAGTGTTGGTTCCACACAGTTCCGAGGCCCCAGGTTTGAGCCATATCACTGGTTACTGTTTCTTCCTCCTATCCAGCTTTGCAATCAAAGGCTCAGCCTGGCAGTGGCTTGCTTCCTACCTGGAGGTATGATCATATCACTGATCATGGAGAGGATCCACATCTGCACCATGTGCACTCACAGCTGGAGTTCCATAAGACTCCTCTTTCTGGCTATGCTGCTATAGCTAATGCTGCCGGAGTCTCATGCTACACATGGCATCAGTGATTGTTAATAGACACTGTGCTCTTAATCCATAACTAATTACATTTTCTGTTTTCTCTCTGAGCTGTGTTCTGGTACCAGTTTCAACCCCACACATGATGTTCATTCGCTGCAGCTTCACTCAAGCTGTTTTCGTCAACAGCTCCAGTCTTACCATACCCGGGCCACACCAGAGGGCAGTAACTCTCTCCCTCCTCCGGTTATCTGGGGACGAAGTGCCACAAAGGACTTTACTGCTTAGACTCAAGATCCTGGAGTGGCTCTGTGTATCGGACTACTTAATGCCGATGTGCATATTTTACATTTTACTTGAACTATGACTCCATGACTTATTAGTTTAGATAAATTAGTTTCATTCTTTCATTATATATTTATCATCTACGCCACCCAATAAGATTGGGTCCCTTTTTGAGTCTTGGTCCTCTCAGGGTTTCTTCCTCATAACACTTAGGGAGTTTTTCCTTGCCACTGTCATCCTAGGTTTGCTCAAGTTGGGATTGGATGCAGATATTAGGAGATAATGTAAAATTGTAAAGTTGCTTTAAGACAATGCTCCATTGTAAAAAGCGCTATATAAATCTGACTTGACTCAGTTCTGGGACCTCTTCTTTTCTCTCTCTACAACCGTTCTCTGGCCAATGTCATAACCTCATGTGGCTTCTCCTACCACTGTTATGCTGATGAACTCATCCTGTCTTTCCCTTTATCAGATGAGCAGGTCTCCACAAACTGACTCAGTCATTCTTTTATCTCCTCTACAACTGTTACGTTCGCGGCCGAAGTGGGATTTCGCCTACGTGGACGAGGAAAGACTACATCGCCCACAATCCTGCGTGCGGCAAGATGGCCGCGGCCGCACCTGGGGCTTGTTTACATTTGATGAGGACACTATTTAAGTGGTACTTGCTCAATGCTGCGGGGCGGGAGCATTAGCTTTGGTTACGCGTTTTTCCGCCTGCACATTTACACACTCTCCAGTGTACCAGTGGGGTTACCACTGCCTTTTCGGCTTCTGGATTACTTTTGTTTTTTTCTACTACGTGCTGGATTATTTCCGTTTTTGACTTAGGTTCTCTAAGTCGGCAATTGCTTCCTATAGCTTTTCCAGGTCGGCGTTAGCTCTCGTTAGCGTCCGATAGCTCCTCCAGGCCGGCGTTAGCTCCCATTAGCTCCTCCAAGTCGGCTATAGCTTCCTACAGCTTCTCCATTCCGACGTTAGCTGCCGTTAGCTTCTCAAAGTCAGCATAGCTTCCTATAGCTTCTCCAGGCTGGCTACAGCTCCCGTTAGCTTCTCTAAGTTGGCAATACCTTCCTATAGCTTCTCCAGGCCGGCGTTAGCTGCCATTCGCTATCAAAGTCGGCATAGTCTTCCTAAAGATTCTCCAGCCGGCATTAGCTTCTAAGCTTCTCCCAGGCCGGCTTAGCTCGTAGCTCCCTCCAAGTCGGTGATTAGCTTCTACAGCTTTCCAATTCTGGCGGTTAGCTGCCGTTAGCTTCTCCAAAGTCAGCATAGCTTCCTATAGGGCTTCCTCCAGGCTGGCTATAGCTTCCTATAGCTTATCCAGGTCGGCCATTAGCTTCTGTTAGCTTCTCTAAGTCGGTGGTAATAGCTTTGATATTGCTTCTCCCAGCGGACCAGCTCACTGTGGCGTCTCAAGCCGGCTATAGTCACTGTAGCTAACTCCAGCCGGTGTTAAGTCTCCCCAGTCGGTCATTGCCCATTATGTCTCCTTGCCTTTCTTTAGTTACGGCTGTGTCTCCCTCCAGTTGTGGTTATCGATATTATTAGTGGTTTTCTCTTGTTCAGGATATCCTTGCTCATTGCTTGGGTTTTGTTGTATCTCATTGTTGTTGTTGTTGTTGTTATTAGTATATTATTATTTTATATTATTATAATTGCTATTATCATTTACACTTTTCGGCAGTTACCCCGAGCATAACGTCTTGCTGCGGCTTTTGAATTGTGCCTGTCAGTTGCGATTGGTATCCATTGGACGTGAATCAAACTATTTGTTTTTTGGACTGGAAAAACCGGCATCTCCGTCTTGCTCTTTGAACCCAATTGTAACAGAATGCTCCCATCGAGTATGCAGAAGGCAGGTTCCCAGTTTCCTGGACCCATAGGCCAGCCGGACAGATTCGATGGGGACAGTAAAACAGTTCCGGCTTGGGACTATTATTTGTACCCACAGAGAGTGAACGGTGGCTTTATGGGCCCTGGCCCTCGGTTTGAGTCCGGGACTTGCGATCGGCTGCTGGAGGAACTGGGACAAAGGTTCGGCCATCTCCCTCGCCTTGGCCCTTGTCCGACCAAGCTCCGTCGATCTCATCTGGTCTGCCACGTCTTAGAGATCCCCCGCTTAAGGGCTGTCGGGGGAATTCGAGTTGGTAACCAGGATCAAGGCCTTGTCAGATCTGCTATCTCATACAAGGACCAGAACAAGGTCTTCGGGCACCACATCACGCCTGAGGATGTCGGGAGTGCGCCTCTTCGGTTGCGGAGGTGCGTCCGGATTGTTAACCTCGCTCAACAAGGTTGGTGAGAGTGAGAGTGATGACCCAGTTTCTGGGGACCCCAAGCTGCGCCTTGCTGCCAAGATGGCCCGAGCGTCGTCTCTATCATAGAGATCTCCGGGTCTGCTTCGCTACTTTCAAGGTAGCCACCGGAACCCCACTTGTCGGTGATGTCCAGAGTGCTCCTTCACTCACCGAGGATGGCAAGACCACTTCTTCCCTTGCTGAGGATGCCTAGAGCACCACCTCACTTGCTAAAGATGTCCAGAGCGCCCCTTCCCTCACCGGGAACATCCACACTACCACCTTACTCAAGGAGGACCTGCAGGGTGCCACGACCCTTGCCAAGGATATCCTGGGCATCCCCTCAGCCGCTAATGATGCCCTGAACTTTGAACCCCTCGGGGCCCTGAAGGTGAGCTTTGTGTCTGAGCATGTCGCGTCCCTTAGTCCCACTGCCAAGCCCGTTAGCCTCTTTTCCAGGCCTACTGCGCTGCTTAGCCTCGCAAAAGAACCGCTAGCATCACGCAACTCAGTGCCGGAGTCCGCTAACCGCTTTTCCAAGCCCACTGCACACTCTAGTTCGGTAAATGAGCCGCTAGCGCCAATTAATCCCTTTTCTGCACGTGCTGCATCACCCGACTTGATAGACGAGCTGCTAGCAATCCATGACCCCGTATCTAAGTAGGTTAGCCCCGTTTCTGAGCTCACCACGCTACTTAACTTCACTAATGAGCCGCTAGCACCCGGTAATCCATCACCTGGGCATGCTAGCCCTGCCTGCTAAGCCTAGTGACCCCGAAGGCGACTCACTAGCCTCATATAACCCGTTATCAGGGTCCGCTCGCCCCTTCTCCGAGCATACTATGCCACGTAGTTCTGTTGATGAGCCGCTGGTGCCTGGTAACCCTGCGGCGGAACTCGTTAGCCCCGGTTGCGTACCCGTTAGCCCTGTATCAGTGCATGATGCATTGGTTAGCTCTGCACATGAGCTGTTAACACCCCGTTGCACCATGCCCGAGCCGTCAATGTCCGATAACCCGGCTTGGGAGTGTTGCCGCCCCGGCCTTGATCACGTCGGCCATGTTTTGTCAAGCAACAGGCCTAATAGCCTTAACTGAGCAGAGACCGTCAGTTCCAGAGAGGCTGTCAGCTCCAGAGAAGCCATCCCGGAGGATGTCGGTTCCAGAGAGGCCATCCCGGAGGACTTCGGTTCCAGAGAGGCCATCCCGGAGACCGTCAGCTCCAGAGAGATCCTCCCAGAGGTCCGTCGTCACAGAGGGATCCTTTGCAGATGAAGAACGAGTCAAGTCAAGTCAGATTTATTTATATAGCGCTTTTTACAATGGAGCATTGTCTCAAAGCAGCTTTACAAGTTTAGATTATCTCCTAATAACTATGTCCAATCCCAAATTGAGCAAGCCTAGGGCGACAGTGGCAAGGAAAAACTCCCTAGTTCTAGGAAGAAACCTTGGGAGGACCAAGACTCAAAAAGGGACCCAACCTCCTTGGGCGGCATAGATGATAAATCTAAGAGCGAACTAGAGTCATGGTGTCAAAGTTCGAATAGAATGTGAAGTATGCACATCGACATTAAGTGGCCCGGGTATGATGATAAATCTAAGAGCGAAACTAAAGTCATGGAGTCATGGTCGAATAAAATGTGAATTATGCACAGTGGAGCTCCATCACATGAACATCATGTGTGGGGCCGGAAACTGCCGGGAAACACAGTCTGAGAGAAACCGAAAAATGTTAATTAGATTGATTCAGAGCACAGTGTTATTCACCAATCACTGAGCCATGTCAATATTTGATGATGCCAAGTGTGTAGCAGAGTCCCCGGCAGCATTAGCTATTAGCAGATTAGCTTAGAAAGCTAGAAAGAGGAGAACTGGTCGGAAACAAAGCCAAGAGGGATCACAGGACATGGGGCACAAAACCCCATGAGCGGGTAGATAGAATATTGGTTGGTAGAAGACAGCAAACCCAAGTCTCTGATCACCATAAGACTCTTTGGATATGAACCCCCAGCTTGCCCTTATTCTTAAGGCAAGGATGCGTGAGTCAGATCACGAGGAACCAGGCCCAGTTCAGCCAGACCGCCCACTCGGAAACTCCGGCAAGCGGACAAGGCAAGGCAGGCCAGACATGACTCCAGACTACGGCCCCAGCAACCCAAGCCACGCAACCTGGTCTAAAATCAGTCAAAAGCCTGCGTAAAAAGTATGTCTTTAGCCTAGACTTAAAACTTTGGATAGTGTCGACCTGAATCTCGAACGAAAGTGGGAAGTTTATTATAGTTGGGGGACATGTAATGAGAAAGCCTTTCCCCTGCTGTGACTTTTTTAATTCTAGGCAACTAAAAGAAGTCCTGCACCCTGGCGAACGAAGTAGACGAGGTGGATTGTAAAACCTAAGAGGTCTCAGATAATGTGGGGCCAAGCCCATGTGAGCTTTAGAGTTATAAGAAGTATTTGTAAATCAATGCGAAATTGACTGGAACCAGTGTAGTGATGATAGAACAGGAGTGTATGTCAAATTTTCTAGTTTCGAGTTAGCACTCGGGCAGCTGCATCTGAACTAATTACGTTTAGTTATAGATTTACTAGAGCATCCAGTAAAGTAAGGCGTTTACAGTAATCCAACATTTTGAGGTTATAAAACGCAGATGAAATGACATGAAACAAAGTTTTTCTGCATCTTAAAAGGAGGATATTCAAGTTTAGGATATTACGTAATTGAAAGAAAGCAAGCGAGTGATGTGCTAATGTGCGCCCATCAAAGGAGAGATCGAACAAAAATGTGACCCCTAAGTTTTTGACGACGGACTGGGCCAATATGGACAGCCATCTAGATTAGGATAGATGTAGCCAACTGTCTCTCACAGCTTGGGTCCCACTAATAGCACCCTCAGTTTTATCTGGCGTAAAGTAAGAGAAAAAATTAGAATAACATCAATCTTTTATTCTTTACACAGGTCCCGATTTTGTTGATGTAGGCGGTCATTAAGTTTTGGATGATCCTGTATGTACAGCGTGTATTCAGCTGCATAGCGTGGAAATTAATGCCAATGTGTACGAATAAACTGAGCATAGTGGCAGCAGCATGTACAGAGAGAATAAAGCGGGCCAAGCACTGACCCCTGAGGCACGCCCTATCCGCACTTTTGGAGAGCTTAGATTCTAGATATTTATATGGAACAAACTGGCACCGGTCAGTTGTTTTAAGTAGGATTTAAACCAGAAAGTGCTGATCCATTAATACAGTATTTTCTAGATGTTTAGTAAAAAACATCATGATCTATAGTGTCAAATGCTGCACTTAAATCTAACAGAACAAGGAAAGAAGAAAAGAAACACATCCCTTATCTGAGGACATAACAAGTCATTAACTACCTAAGTAATGTTGTTCAGTTTACTATGATGGGGCCTGAAGCCAAGACTGAAATGTTTCATAAATTCATTCCTTTGGAGGTGACTTACAGAACTGCTGATAGGACGGCTTTTTCAAAGATTTTGGACAGCAACGGTAGATTGGAAAATTGGTTTGTAATTAGATTAATCAACACAAGGGCTCAAGATTGGCTTTTTTAATCAGTGTTTGATAACGGCACAGACTTAAAGGATTGGGCACATAACCTAAGGTAAGGGATGAATTTAAAATAACTAACACTAGCTATAAACCTAGGTAATATTGTTTGAGTAGACGTGTAGGAATTGGATCTAACAAACATGTGATTGATGACTTAGGACGAGCTGATCGTGTGGATAGCAGTATTAGTAATTGGGGGTTTAAAAGATTCTATCTTGATTAAGGCTAATTGCACAATTGTCTTCACATCGTGCTGCATCTGAAGGTTGCTGAACAGTTTTGTGATGTGATGAGAATTGAGTTTTAAGCTAATGTTTCTATATTATCATAAAGAAAGTCATGAAATCTTACTTGTTAAAATTTACACAGAAGGGGAGGAGTCACTTTCTGTAGGTTTTTTGGTGAATTTGGAGACTGTATTAAAGAGAAATCTTGGATTATTCTATTTTTCCTCTATGATTGAAGAGGAGAAGTATGCAGCTTTAGCTTAGTGAGGGATCTCTATTACTTGCCATGCTCTGTCCCTCCAAGCAATTTAAACACTCCAATTTACTATGTCTCCACTTGCGCTCTAAATCCATGTTCTTTGCTTTAAGGTAGGGTTGTGGTCATTTATACCAGGTGCTAGCTTTTTGCCCTAATACGTTTGAGCCTAGCAGGGGCAGTCGTGTCCAGGGGTGAGCGAAGCAACAGCTAATTGCTCATTTACCACACTCAAGATGAGTTATCTCGTAGGTGTATTAATTTTAAGTCTGGTAGGTTTTTTATAAACGCAGCTGGAGAGAGTAGCCGATGTGATAGTGGGCGCTTGGTGTGATAACGAGGCCAGAAGGATTTATTTAGTTAGAGGTAGCCCAAATTACTAAAAGATAGTGATAGAATCGAATCACTTTGCGGGGAAACATTCAAGGTTATTATATTGATTACCAACTGTTATATTAGATTCTAAAGTATGATTACAGCGGTGGGTGGTCCAATCAACATGCTTGAGTGATACCCATGCGAATTCTAAGATGGACTCAAAGCAATTTTAAGTGGATCATGCTCATCGTCAAGTGGAATATTGCAATACCCCTACAATTAAGCTATCTGTGACAGTTAGAAAGCAAGAAAGAAAGGTAGCAAATTCCTGAAGAAATTCTGAATAGGGACCAGGCGGGCGGTAAGGGGGGTTAAGGTAAATAGTGAAAGCTGAAAAGAGTGTGGTTTTTGACTTCCATAAACGATGGATCAGTAACAGTAAGAATCCAGTATTTCAAAAAAGAATTAGGGCTTGTAATGGGATTAGCTGTAACACATTAAATCTTTGTCAAAAATTGTGCTAGCATCCCCCCCGACCATTCGGACGAGGGCGACTAGCATGAATGTTCCAGGAGGTGAGGGCTTTCATTTAAGGCTAAATATTCATCAGGTCTGCTAAATTCCAAGTCTCATGAGGACAGAGAGCGTTGTAAGCGTTATCAGTGATCATTCATTACAAACTGATTTGTTTGTAAGTGATCTAATGTTACGAGTCCCTAGCTTCAGTCTAATGTGTATATTCTTTTGGCAGCATCGTGTGTTATACTATGGAGGTTTATAACAACAGAATTTTTGAGCGCGTTTACGTTATGGCCAGATGCGGTGGTTAAACAGACACCAGTTTCAATAATGTGGGTTCTTGGGTGACGGTGCATGGCTACCGCAGACAGTTGGTTAGCGGTCTGTTGCTGCCTGACCCCTGCTTCTGGATAGTCACCCCTAAACCTCGGGCAAAGACTTGGGCAATGTTCAGAAGATGAGAGCGACACCCTCCCGAGTGGGATGGACACAGTCCATCATAAAAGGCAAGGCTTTACCCTCAAAAGGCTGGTCACGTTGGTCTATAAAGCCCACATTGTTCCAGAGCACCACTTGGACAGCCAGCAGTTTCAGCGACCATAACCTGCTGTAGGCTTGGTCACCTCGCCGCATTGGGATGGGGCCAGAGCAGACTACAGCATCGGACATCGCCTTCGCCACGCTAACCACCTCTACAAAATTAGCCTTAGTAACCTCTGACTGACGAAGGCGTATATCATTAGCCCCTACATGAATAACTATCCTAGAGAATCTGCGGCTCTTGAGTTCACTAAGACTCGTTACAATGTCCGGCACTCTGGCTCCGGGGATAGCTGTTAGCTGTGTCTCCCTCGGTTGTGGTTATCGATATTATTAGCTGGTTTTTCTGTTCAGGATATCCTGCTCTATTGCTTGGGTTTTTTGTTGTTGCTCATTGTTGTTGTTGTTGTTGTTGTTATTATTATTATCATTGCTACCATTATTATTGTTTTTACTTTCATTATTATTATTATTATCATCATCATTACCCTTTATTGCCAGTACCCCAAGCATTAACGTCTTGTTGCAGTTTAGCGTTGTGCCTACTCAGTTGCGAACTGGTATCCGTTTTGAGATGGACTTTGAATAAAACTTATTTGTTTTAGGACTGGGAACCTGCATCTCCGTCTGCTCTTTTGATACCCCACGTATCAACAACATCAGGAGCATTTAAAACTTTCTTTTCATGGAAGCCACTCAGGTTCTTGTCCAGTGTCTTGTTGTATCAAAACTAGACCATTGTAACGCTCTTTTGGCTGGTCTTCCCAAGTGTACAGTCAGACCACTGCAACTGTTGCAGAACTCAGCAGCATGTCAAGTTTGTGTCACTTGTGTTTTCTCATGTCACCCCACTGCTACGTTCACTTCACCGGCCTCCGTAGCTCCCCGCACCAGATTTAAATCCCTGAAATGAGTCTCCAAAGCCAGAAATGTATTGGCCCCTTTTTACCTAAAGGCTTTAATCAAGCCCTGCTCTGTACTTCATACAATTTTAAGACTCAAGCTTTGCTCACCTGGACCCACCACTCAAGATTAATGGAAGGCAAGCATCAAGATTCTGAAATGAACTTCCACTGGATGTCCGAATGGCTGAGTCTCTTGCTATCTTCAAACGGCAACTAAAACTTACCTTTTCACTCAGGACTTACATGAATCCTGGAACTGCACTTTCATTACATAAAAAACTCTCATTCTTCCTTTCAGTTATGATGGTTTGAGCTTTGTTCTTTCCGAAACAGGTTTTTTTTTTAGATGGTGTTCTTGAGCTGTTACCTATTTGTATTAGCATGACGTAATGTCCACTAAGTAGAACACAGCATTTCAGTAAGTTGCTCTGGATAATGGTGTCTGTTATATGCAGTAAACTGAAATAAACTTTTTTCTTCCAAAAACGTGGATTGATACTCTACGTTGCATATGGGTGAAAGCAACTTTATGAAACTGAGAGTGATATAAGTGTCAAAGGTGTATTACTTGAATTTCCTTGTGTTTCAGATATAGGTTCTGGACACACCTCACCCCTCACCAGTATAAAGCAATTACTGATAATATATGATTACAGTGGCTTTTGACTGCTAATGACAGATTTCTATCATTAATGTCAGTTTTCATGAATCAAAGTGGATGGAAAGCTACTTTGCTTACTTGGCTTACTTACTGGATTCCAGACCTTTAATAAGCTAGAACTGGTCCTAATATGAAAGATAGGCATGATCTAATATGTAATTAATGGAATTCTTTGCTGACCAGCCAGTCAGCTTCCATGATCAAATGGGTATCGCACCTGCAATTGAATCTGACTATTATTCAGATTAGCAACTTATGCCAGTTCCATCTCTCTCACAATATGCTTCTTGCATCAAATTCAAGTCAGAAGTACTTTGCCCACTGTGTAACTAATGGAACCACACTTACCTTTATGAAGTTAGTCAGTTACTATGGTTCAAAAACAATGCATGATACCACCACAGATTTCCAAGTATAACACTATTCTGTTCTCACTTGTGGCTCTGTGATGGTGGAATAGATTGCCCAGCATCGAGCACTTGATACAAAACCACTCTTAGTATTGCTCACTCCAGCACAAGTCCATCTATATAAATGTTTTATGTGGATACATTCAAAGGTAAATCTTTATGCCTAGAAGTTCATAACTTTAAAAAATAGATGGTTGGATTTTCTTCTGTCAGACATGTGTATAGTGATAGTCTTATTTGATTACTGTGGACAATGTAATTTCCCCATTTTGAAAAAAATCATTATTCTGCTAAATTGCTAAATAGCTAATTTTCTACGATAACAGTTTCCATGACCACTGAAGCTTTAGCTTTGTAACTAATACAGAGAATACAGAGTTTTAGCCCATTAATTTCATTGGCTTTGTAAGACTGTCATAAAAAGGGTGAAAATAAGAAAAATGGGAAGAAGAAAAGGCAATTACAAAAAAGTGTATGGCAAAACTCTTCAAAAGCTTTTCATGAGGAAGACCAAAGTAAGGCAGTTAGCTAGCAGCTTGATACACCAGAGGATTTTTACTCCACACTCAATAGCAGGTGGAAATAAATGATGGAGGTACCAATGAAAATGACATCAGCATTTCCTGCATCAAACTATCAACTAAATATTAACATGAAACTCAGGTTAAAACTCAGGAAATCAAATCTATCCTCAGTATTACTTTTGAAATGAACCTCGGCCACTTGGAGCTAAGAAATGCTCTTTATGATATGGAACATGTCTTTGAGTCTGCATGACTGCATGAGTCTGTAGTAAAATTAAAAATAAATTAGAAAATAAATTACTAATGTAGAATACTAAATATATTATTCCTAATGCACAGATGAGACCAAACATTATTACTACTCACAGTCTGAATAATTAATAGCACTGACTGAGTGACAGCCCCAGTTTCAGTACAGAGCAGTGCAATAAGACATACTAATGAAGTATTTGTAGTCTAGTTATACCCAAAACTCTCTGTGTTTTCATAATTGTAGTGTAGATTGCTGATTGAGGTCTAATTATTGTTTAAGTATCAGCTTTAATTTGTTTCAAATCTTATCAAAATTCTGATATACACAATGGCAACATCCCAAAAGTATGTGTATTTATCTTTGGTGTTCTAAACAATAACTCCACATCAGTGCAATATAGAATGTATATCAGAAATGCATAATTACAGCAAAAATATAAAAAGTAGGAAGAAAGTGAGAAGTGCTGGCCTGTGATTAGTAATCTTCTGTACAGCAATGAAAAAGTCACTTTTTAATTTAATTTGTTTGAATTTTCTTTCTGCTAATTCATAGCATTTTTCTTGTATTTTTTTTCAGTCTGGCTGGAATCAATGACGAGTCTAAGCATTTTTTATCTGTTTTTTTTTCTCAGTTCAGAACAACCATCTGTTAAAATGTTATAGAAAAGTTAACACTTTGGCTAGTTAATATAAATTGTTCTGTAAAACCCTACGCCTGGAGGTGAAACCTGTGACTTCTAATAAAAGTGGTGAACCATTTTAATTAAGATTGCTTGATGTTTGCTTAAAAGGAAAAAGTCAATAGTCAATTAAAAAAGAAATTGCATTAGTGAGAGCTGCCTGCTCCCTTGGTTTCTATTAGGATGTGTTGAATCCAGCAAAAAGCAACCCTTTAGCAGTACAGCCATCAGAATTTCATCAGCAACACTTTATTTACACAGGACATTCACAGACAATTACAATTTGGTAGAATCCATTGGTATAACCCCTGAAAAATCTCTCTGATTATTCAAGACTATTGTCTTTTAAGAAAATGATATGACTGTTCACACACTAAAACTGGAAGTAGACAAAATCTATTAAACAAGACTGCTAACATTGAATCATGTTAAGGTTTATCTCATTTCCCGATAATGGAATCACAATTTGTGTAAAGTAGTACACACATTCATTTGTTAATTTTAGTAGCCAGAAATAGAAGTGTTCACCCATGTACTCTTTTCTAGACCCTTGCTCTGATTTCACATGTGAACTTGAACTTCATCATCAAACTGCAGTATCCTGATCAGTTTGAGTCCATTACAAGGCTTCAGAAGAATTAATGAATTTACTTTCTTGTTGGCATAAATACTTACAATTGCAACACTAATTTGATTGTTTACTCTTGAACAGCACTGGATGACTACAAAATAGGAAACTATTTTGTGCAATAATAGCTGTAAATGTTGTGGATAGAGGAGGATAAATGAGAGGAAGAAGGGGGTTAAGAAGAGGACGAAAAACATTGACAGGTGAGTCAATTGTATGCACACATACAGTCCCTTCAACAACTATTGCCCCCCAACCCCACCCCCGGGTAGGGATAAGTCAAAAGAGAAGTATAAAACAGTACTTAGTTTTTTGCTATAACATCTTATAAGGATGGAGAGTATGTTGAAGGGAATTTGAGAACATTCCTCTTTACAAAATCCAGATCAAAATTAAAAGGAATGTTCCTTTGCAAGATTTTGGCATATTTCTACCTCTGCGGTGCATGTTATCATTAAACAGTTCAAGGAATCTGGAAGAATTACACTGCATAAAGGGCAAGGGAAATGTGTATTGTGATTGGACGGACAGGTTTGCAGGAAGAATGAGACAAAATAACACCTGAAACACTTCATCACTTCTCATCTCAAGTGCTGGGAGAAGGCAACAATACAAAGTGGTAAATGCTTTACAGTCCCAACTTTTTTGGAATGTTTTGCAGGCTGGAAGTGCAGGAATTAATGTATATTAACAATGGAATGAAGTTGACCAGAAAAAAACACTAAATATATTGGGTTCATATTGCAATCAAATAAAAGTGATAAAAGTAAAACAAAGTTTTTTTTTTTTATTTGCATTTTCCCAACTTTTTCTGATTTGGGGTTGTAGGAAAAAAGAACTACTGAAGCCCTAACTGTACGTTTAAATATTGTACATCCAAATAGTCCCTCAAATTGATGTGTACAGTATATTGGCCAGTATGTGCATTGCCAGTAGTAGATATGGCAACAGTTCTTATTTATTGGAATACATACTGTAAAAGTCTACTATAGTGTCTGGATTTCTCAATGTATGATGCTTCCACATAGGGGCACCATTGATCTCCTATTGATCCTGCCCCCTAGAACTTCAGGAACAGATGTTAAAACCCAAGGATTAAACCTGGGTGGCAACAAAACCCCATTGAGAGTGAAACAAGACCAAAGGGAGAGAGAGGACACACAATATGAGGCAAACTTCACTTCCCCAGAAGTTGTAAATGTACTGTGGAGGTGAAATATTTGGAACCAGTACTGAGCCACCTTGGTTGGTACTGTATACTGTCTCTGGAAAAGTGGCTATTTTCTGGTGAGGTCTCTGATTCAGCAACCTCTCTCACTGCATAGGTGACATTTCATTCTCAGAGGGGTTCTCTTTCCTGCTGGGTTTCACCCCATCCCCGAATCCCGTCCCAGGTCTTAACCTGTCCCCTCTCCACCTCATCAGGTTTCCACATGTCTCTTTGAGTTTGAGTTCCCCAAAGCCTAGTCGGCTGCATCTGTGATAGAACAGCCAGACCCAGGATACCCTCATGACAGATGCTGTAATACTTGAAAACTACTCTTCTTGATCTTGGGAAAACTTTCCAGAAGCATGGAAAAGATGGTGGATTAGCAAAAGGTTTCTTAATGTTGCTTGAAATGTTTTTGGCACCCAAAGATCGGTTCCCTTTTGCTACATCATCAGTCTTCATTCTTCTATGAAGGCTTTTCAATACATATTGGAACACTGCTGTCGTGGCACTGAAGTTGGACAAAAGGCTTACAGCTGGTATTCCATTTAGTCTCAAAGATGTCTGATGTAGTTATGGTCGGCCCTCTTTGCAAACGAACCAAGTTCAAGACAGACTGGTGGCAAAAAGACCTACTGGAGAGGTGGAAACTTATTAAATTGTCATACTGAGTGGCACTGAGGTGTTTAGTACAACTCATTCTACTGCCACTGTTATACATATTGTCCCCTTCAAAGGTATTGACACCCCTAATAAAGATGAGTAATCATTGGGTTATTTAAAAAAATGAATTAGCTTAATCTCGCACAAAGACTTTTTTGAAAAATCCAACCTTTATTTGAAGGAAAATTCAATAATTATTTTAAACATCAGTAAATAATTATTTTAACATTTGCCACAATTATTGGCACTCCTAGAAAAAGAAGAATAAAAAGAAGGACAACCACATCAAAAATAACCTCATCCACACCATTAAATATGCTGATGAGTGTGTGATACTTTATGAATGCTAACCCCTGTCCACAGTAGAAAGTGACTACAAATGGTATGCGATTGCCAGAACTGGACCTTGGAGCAATGGAAGAAGTTTGTCTGGTCCTATGAGACCTGTATTCTTTCCCATCACATGGACAGTCAGGTACATGTGCACTGTGTATCTGGGTAAGTGATGGTACCAGGATGCACTGTGGAAGAAGCTATGGTGCACTGTTTTTGCACTGTTAATGAAATAAAAGTTGCATTAATGAAACGTGTATACACACTTATTAACCCTTTTAGTCTAACATATCCTAATGTATAGCAATGCTAAAAATAATGATGGAAAGTGACAATCCAGTGAAACAAAGTTACATGAAAATAAAAATCTGTTAACAGCCTCAGACACAGTATAAACCTGTGAAATAAAATAATATCAGCTGTTGACATAGATATGGATGCTGATGTTCTCTATAGGTTCCAGGTCTGCAAATAAGATTTAAATTCACCTTTACAAATTGCATGTTAGAATATTCTAAATGAATCTTACCATATTTCCTGCATGCAATCATGATTCATTCTTTCAATGATTCATTCATTCATTCATCTTCTATAAAGCAGGTACAAGTCCTGACCCCATGCCAATAGAAAGGTTGTGGAAGAACCTGAAGTAAGTAGTTCAAGTGAGAAAACTCACCAGTATTCCAGAGTTGTTCACAAACTTTCAAGAACCACTGTAGATACTATAAACCATCTCCAAGCTTAATAAATGTCAGTTTGGGTGGCATGGTGGTTTGGTGGGTAGCACTGTCACCTCACAGCAAGAGGTTCCCGGGCCCTCCCCGTGTCTGCATGGGTTTACACCAGGTACTCCAGTTTGCTACCACAGTCCAAAGACATGATTTAGGTTAAATGATTACGCTAAATTGGCCCAACCTGAGTATATATACATGACTAGTTTCTAAGTAACCTTGTGTATTGGCAACCTCAAGTGCCTGTCACTAAAATGGCCATTGGTGCTGATAATGATGTAAAATAAATCCAAATAAACGAGTAAAAGTCAGTCATGTCATGTGCTCCACTGATTACATAATGTGATTTGGGCTCCTCTTTATAGATTAGAAATCTACTGAACAAGTGATTGAGCATGGCTTTCAGAGCTGAATTGGCCAAGTGGTGACTGTGAATGGAAAAGAAAGTTGCACTGGTGCACCAACTGCCACATAATGTGACTGTACAATGTGACTGTACATGCTGCTATGCTGTTGTAAACTAGGCTAAAAAGACAGCTGTGAAGAAATGAGTCAAAGTAAAACTTATTTGCTTGGATGGAACAGGAGAAATGTTTGGTTGTGCTACCATATCTCCAGATTCCAGATCCTCCAGAACTCAGATTCAGAAGGTGGAAGTCCCAGTGAGACAGAAAGGATGAGACAGAGTGTACGTAAACACTACATCGGGATGCTAGCATCCATGCCAGAACCTGTCGGATCAGGAGCAGCTTCTTCCCCTCATCAATTACACTCCTGAAATCCAAACAACACTGACAATACTATTGTCTACATGGCACACACTGGACAAATTATCCTAACATTTCTTCATACTCCTCATCACACTCATGTCCACATTACATAACTATCTACACACCTATCTATGTACAGTGGGGCAAAAAAGTATTTAGTCAGCCACTGATTGTGCAAGTTCTCCTACTCAGAAAGATGAGAGAGGTCTGTAATTTTCATCATAGGTACACCAACTAGATTTTTGTTGCATTGTACTTGTACTCAGCAATGACAATACAGTTGAAGGAATGAATGAATGCATTAATTAATTAATTAATTAATTAATCCATCCAGACATCTACCAGCTGAACCACTCTGGTTCAGATCCAGCTGTTAGCAAGGTGAGGTGTCTGTAGGTCTAGGGTTGAGTCTGGTTTTGTCTTCCCTTCAGCAGCATCACAGAATTGGGATGAGATTCAGTATCATCTGTCCAGGGGCTTCTACAGTTTTTACCTTCCAAAAAGTTTTTTACCTTCCAAATTTAAAAACTCATTCAGCTGGATCTGGATTCTTTAATCTAACCTACTGTTTTATTCATACTATACACCATGTATTCAGATATATTCCCATTCAGGTATTGTGAAAATATGTACATCTTGTGATCTGAAAGAACAATTGGAATGCATCCAAACATGGTAATGTTACACTAAGCAAAAACATTATTTTCATTTATGCAAGAGAAATTTTTTCATCTTACTAAAACTAACCGATTCCTTATATCCACAATATTTTGGCAGCACGATGGCTTGGCGATTAGTACGTTTACTTTTTGAGTATCGGATTCACATCCCCATCTGGGTAGAGTTTCTATGTTCTCCCCTTGTTTGTGTGGGTTTTCATCTGGATCTCTGGTTTCCTCCCACAGTCCAAAAACATGGCGGTTAGGTTGATTGGTCATTCTAATTTGTCCTGGTATGAGCGAATGCATGAATGACTGTGTGCCCAGCGAAGGATGGTGCTCTGTTCTGGGTGTTATCCACCTCGCCTTCCCTGTGCCTGATGCAGTTCCCCATGGGGCTTTGGTTACTGTTTGAGCGTACACTGTGTGCATAATTGGCTGCTGCTTCTCACCGGTGTGTGTGTGTGTGTGTGTTTAAGATAGGTGCTATATAAGTGTATCTAATAAATAACAATAATAAAAATAATAACATGTTTATAGATAGATCAGCATAATTAGCAACAAAAGCCATGTCTTTGGTTCTTATTATACCAGCTCGATTAACATCACTAACATGCAGAGAATCATTTCAAATACAATGCACATATAATTACATGGGTTAAATACTGGGTCTCGAAGGCAGCAGTAAGAATAGTTATAAACAAATAATTAATTGTAAGATAGCATGCGGGGCACACAAATATCTTCTTCAACTTATAACCAAGTGTATGGGAATAAAACTACAAGAGAAAAGACAAAATACTTATACGCAGGTGCATTGATCTTAATGTTTGTTAAACTGACATGATTTAAACATGTACTTCCATACCATTGAAATATGCTAAATAAAGTATTATGTTCTGAAACTGAATGAATTCCAAAATGTCAACTGTGGTACTGTGGTAGCCTAGTGGGTAAGGTACTGGACTATGGACCAAAAGGTCCAGGGTTCAAATCCCACCTCTGCCAAGCTGCCACTGTTGGGTCCTTGAGCAAGACCCTTAACCCACAATTGCTTGGATTGTAAGACTGTACCAATTGTAAGTCGCTCTGGATAAGGGAGTCTGCTAAATGCTGTAAATGTAAATGAATTTATGACAGAAGTAATTTGCTGCAATCTAATTTTGTTACTTCAATGTGATTATATCTATAGCACCTCACTGATTTTTTAGCACGTATTATAATCCTTTTTAGCAATAATATTCAATCACATTCATTTCCCATTTCTATCCAATCTGATCTTGTACATGGAAACAGCAACACTGTCTAACAGAGCCAAAGTTACCTAAGGAGTGACTTATCAGAACAACACAAGGAACAGTGTAAGTGCAATGTACTGAGGAAACCAATGAGTGAACAATGTATAAAGATGTGGCAGGGTTACTGTGGGCAGATCACAACATCAGAGAACTCACAGAGGGCCTGCTGAGATGAACAGAGGTGCCAGTCCCCTTGGACTAAACTTTATGCAACACTCACAATAGTCTTTGACAGTGCCTAAATCTGGGTAATCCTGTAGGATTTGTAGCTGTTCCCCATTAGCCTAGAAAGTAGGAAGTGAACCTGTCTTACTGGGATTTGGTTCCATGACATAGATTATGTAGATTTTTGCTTTTAAGGAAGTCTTCAGGTGTGTATGTATGTATGTAGAGGATAGTGTAGTACAGAGATTGCTGATCCTTTTTGCTCTCCATGCTAAATCACTAGGTCAAGTTAAGAGCAGGTGGGGTTAACACTAAGTGAAACCAAACTCATACACTACGAAAAAAAGATCAAAACTAAGAAAACTGATTCCAGTACTGCACAAAACGAAGAAAATTGATGTGTAGACAAGGGGCAAAGACGTATAAAATAAACATAGATTACACTTACATCTGACTACAATTTATGATGTTTAGGAAAACAACAATTACACTATATTAATATAAGTCGTTTTACATTGTGGGATGAAATTTTCAGTTTGACTGATAGAAGTCTGGCTACACACATAGTGAAAGACGAATTTGCAATCACCTTGATGCTCATTGCCACTTGCAAGTAGGATGTACTTGGTGCGGGGAGAGATAGAGAGATAGACAATTGATATAGAATATATTATTATTATTAGGTTAATGTCAGACCTTCGGGTCTGAATTTATTCACTTAATTGTCATTCTAAATAAGCAACCAAGGTTGTCTCTTTATCTGTGGATGTTATTCTATTTTATGTCACTGACAAAACACCAGCTTATTGGACTGTGTGTGTGTGTGTGTGTGTGTGTATACACACACACACACACACACACACACACACACACACACACACACACACACACACACACACACACCGGTGTATATATATATTTAGTCAGCCACTGACTGTGCAGGTTCTCCAACTTAGAAAGATGAGAGAGGTCTGTAATTTTCATCATAGGTACACTTCAACTATGAGAGACAAAATGAGAAAAAAATCCAGGAAATCACATTGTAGGATTTTTTAAAGAATTTAATTATAAATTATGGTGGAAAATAAGTATTTGGACAATAACAAAAGTTCAACTCAATACTCTGTAACATAACCTTTGTTGGCAATGGCAGATGTCAAACATTTCCTGTAAGTCTGCACCAGGTTGGCACAAGCTGTAGCTGGTATTTTGGCCCATTCCTCCATGCAGATATCCTTAGAGCAGTGATGTTTTGGTGCAACACGGACTTCCCTCCACAGTTTTTCTATGGGGTTGAGGTCTGGAGACTGGCTAGGCCACTCCAGGACCTTGAAATGCTTGAACTCCTTCGTTGCCCAAGCAGTGTGTTAGGGATCATTGTCATGCTGGAAGACCCAGCCTCGTTCCATCTTCAATGCTCTCACTGATAGAAGGAGGTTTTGGCTTAAAATCTCACAATACATGGGCCTGTTCATTCTTCCCTTAACACGGATCAGTCGTCCTGTCCCTTCTGCAGAAAAACAGCCCAAAGCATGATGTTTCCACCCCCATGCTTCACAGTAGGTATAATGCAACTCAGCATTCTTCTTCCTTCAAACACGGCGAGCTGTGTTTTTACCAAAAAGTTCTATTTTGGTTTCATCTGACCACATGATATTCTCCCAAACTCTTTCTCTGGATCATCAATATGCTCTCTGGCAAACTTCAGATGGGCCTGGACCCCCTTAAGCAGGGGAGCACACCTGGCACTGCAGGATCTGAGTCCCTCTTGGCCCGTAATGTGTTACTGATGGTAGCCTTTGTCCCAGCTCTCTGATTCATCAGGTCCCTCCGTGTAGTTTCTGGAATTTTTGCTCACCATTCTCAAGATCATTTTGACCCCATGAGATGAGATCTTGCATGGAGCCCCAGATCGAGGGAGATTATCAAATGGTCTTGTATGTCTTTTCTTCCATTGTCTTACAATTGCTCCAACAGTTGATTTATTCACACCAACCTGCTTGCTTATTGTAGATTCACTCTTCCCAGCCTGGTACAGGTCCCTACAGTTTCCTTGTTTGTCTAGTGACCTTTCATAGCTCTTTGGTTTCCCCATGGTTGACTTTGGAGTCTGACTGTTTGAGGCTGGGTGGACAGGTGTCTTTTATACATAATAAAGAGGTCAAAACAGGTGGCATTCATGGGGACAGTGGTTGAACGGGGGGGGGATGGAGGACAGAAGAGCTTCTTAAAGAAGAAGTGAAGTAACATGTCTGTGAGAAATCCTTTCTTGTTTGTGGGTGACCAAATACTTATTTTCCCCCATGATTTACAATTCAATTCTTTAAAAATCCTACAATGTGATTTCCTAGATTTTTTTTTCTCATTTTTTCTCTCATTGTTGTATAAATTACAGTGGTGCTTGAAAGTTTGTGAACCCTTTAGAATTTTCTATATTTCTGTATAAATATGACCTGAAACATCGTCAGATTTTCACACAAGTCCTAAAAGTAGATAAAGAGAACCCAGTTAAAGAAACTAGACAAAAATATAATACTTGGTCATTTATTTATTGAGGAAAATGATCCAATATTACAATATTACGGCTGGTTTGAACCCAAGCACAGAGTGAAATTGACCTGGCCTTGACATTGGGAGGTCTAGAGGTGAAACTGGCCTACATGGGAGTCCTGGAGAAGCAGGACTTTCCCTTATAGTTTTTAGATATTTTACTCAAAAGTAAGTAAGCCATATGAGGGAATGAGAGAGTAAGCATAAACTGAGTGTTAATTTGATCATGGGATCTCAGGGTTACTGACCTTTTCACTCTACCCACACACCACTTAACAGCACAAGTGAGTGTTAGTGTGTATGAAAAGGCGGAAAAATTAAACAAAGAGCATAAAATGTCTTCTACAAACATCACCTTCCCTGTTTCAATGGAGGATATACATAGGATAATTAAACTAATGCAGGGATCATTTCTGATCCCCCAAAGTAGTTTTATATTTCCTATTTCTTTCATTTGCTTTATTTCTAAGCTTAAGGCTTCCAGAGCATCTTTCTTCCTGTGAACTCCCTTTGTCGATTTAGTTTGTCGATCTACCTTTCTCAATCTCAGAAATCCTCAGAGGCCTGTCACTGTCTCTCTTCACTTTGTCTTACTTACTTACAGTGCCATCTGAGGGATCAGAGATCACAGGTCTTCAGCTTAGCCTTGCCTTTATGAACTTTTGTTAATAAAAATCAAACATTTAAATTACTGAATTCATTAAAACTACAAAGTCTGACTCTGTAATTATCTCACTTGAGGGTTCCGACTCTTGGGTTTCATTGGCTGTTATGTAATATGTTCGAATTTGTAAATTCTCTGGAATTCTGGTCAGATCTGACCAAGCATAGAGGAAAAATGGAATAAAATGGAATTAAAAGTAAAGTGCAGACTGTGTGATAATGACTAGGAAAGGGGTTAAAGCAAATTTTAAAATATGTGGCTTTTATACATGACATTTTGGGCTCAATTTGACTGTGAAAAAGGAAAATTGATACAAACACAATAGAGAGAGAGAGACAGAGAGAGAGATTTTGAGTTCACTCAAAGGAATAGATTACAACATTAAACATTCTAGGACACTTAATTAGTTTGTCCACTTTAACTTATAATATTATAATAAATTAAACCAAAACGTACATTCAAATTAAACCAAATTAATTTGCATGCTTAAAATTTTTAACATAAGATCCAGTCTATTGGCTATTTGTCTTTTGGTTATCCAGTTGTTTGGTATTTTGGTTATTTTACGTTAACTGAGAAAGCCATCTGGCATGCTTGAAGCATGTACCAAAATCATGTACTTTTCTCAGGAGACCACAGGCAGTTCTGGTCAAGCCCACTTTACCTCCATACAGGAGTAAAAGTGGCAGGTTCTCATGTCAACCAGAACAGAGTTGTCCAGGTCCAGTGTTGTCCTGAACACAATAAATCAAATAACCTTCGTTGGACATTCTTCAGTAAGTATACTGATAGCTCTAGGACATTCAATTTGTGACAACTCATAGAGGTGGCCCAGCTGCTTGTGACCAAAACCCTTCTCCTGTAGGATCATAAAAGTAATTGAATTTCCATTTAGATAAATTGGCTTCCACCCTATCCAGCATATTCTGGCTAGATTTCTCCTCTGTTTCTAAAAACAGTCCACCACTGAATTCCACTACTCACAAGTACTGGATAGCTAAGGATAGCTAAGCTGAGTACACTGTAAAGATGCCTAAGCTGACTGTAAATAAAAAAATTATAAATTTACTACAAGAAATGGTTATAAAAATCCCTACCAGCAGTCTGTCTCCTTCTCAGGGCCCAACCCATGGAGAGTTACTGAATGGCCTCAGACAGTTTTTCAAAACTAATGTCCTAATCCATTTCTTCTTGTCCACTAAATTTAATGTAGGTAGATCTTGGAGTAGGCTTGCCATGCTCTCAGGGTCACTGATGGCAGACCCATAAAGATCTGAGTGAAAAGATGGCTGTAAAGTGGCTGTTCTTCTCATCTCCACAGTATCCACTGTTATAGTTCCATTTTCTCACACCTGATAAAGAATCTGCTTTCCTTTGACTATCTTCCTCTCAAGGTTAAAATTGTATGTAGTAGGGATATCCATTAATTTAATGGAAGAAATCCTAACACTGATGATTGCT